>PVJI01001907.1:0-161222 GCA_004026765.1 Micronycteris hirsuta
CTGGGGTAGCGACTGAATCCAGGGACTTCATTCTTCCGTTGAGCAACATATGTCTCAGCAGGTTTTCCCAGAATTCCATCATTGATAATATTGGTCTTTTTAATCTAGTAATATTTTAACATCAGAATACTTCCTTTCCAAAGGATTCAATGATATGTATGGGCTATCTTTTCATTGAAAATAATGTTTTAAAAATCATGTATTTTATATTTATAGGAGGTTAAAACTGCAAAGTATGAAATATGTGGTAAATTGGCTCAAAATTAAATAAAGTAAGCCTTCATTTTGGGTGACCTTGGGGAGTTCTCGAAGACAAACCTTACTAAAGGTCCCATTATTGGCTCCCCCCCATTCCCACTCACCAAAAACGGAACATGTAATTTTATTTTATCAGCTAGTGAAAAGAAAGCATATATGTTGAGGATCATAGTACATGAGCAAACAATAGACATTATCATGCAGGATAGAGTGAAGGCAATTAAAGCCTAATGCAGGAATCTGTTAATAAATTTCAAAGTAATTTTGGGGCAAGACAAAAAAAAAAAAAAAAAACAACCTGAAGACATATGAAGAATATAAAGTGGTTACTAATGACTGTCCTGACCAAGGAGCAGTCAACTGATTGTAGCCCATACTCAAACTGTAGTTAATAAAATGAATATAAGAATATGGAAGGAAATTCACACTAAGTCAAAACTATTACTCTTTTAGCAACACTGACTGGAATATACTTTAAACCCCTTCTGTGGCCATGTTGGTTTTATACACTGCTGCACAACTTACCTGTTCAGTGGACGAAAACATGGTAGACAACTGTAGATCGGCTCTTGTCACCTGCATTTTAGTTCCTTTGTAATTGCCAAAACAAAAAAACAAAATCATTGTCTCCCAGACTATTTTAGGGCTATCACTCTGCATACAATCAGATCCGCAAGTTAGATGCACTGACATGAAATTAAGAAGACAATAGGAAGGCAAAGTGCAAGTCAGCTTCCACTTGCTGTCTCTGCTGTCAAGTACAGTTATAGGTTCAGAAGTCTTGAGAAAATTGAGGCACCTAGACCAGTGCTCCATGTCTCATTCCTAGATTTATGGGCTTAAAGGCAGCCATGAGGTACACAGCAGAGGCAGCTGTAGCCTTCTGACCTCTGAATGGTAGTTCCAGTGGAGTTCCATTTAACACAGTAGGGCAGACTGATCGCTGACTTCTGCTCCACCAAGTCATCCCATGATTTGGTAGGCCCATGATTCCCATGTTAATTCCCTTCCTTCTTGTAATATCTTGAGCGTGATTAAGTCCTGACTAATTACCAGGTTTCTATATATATATTTTTCCATATAGGATTGTATATAGCATTCTGTTTACGTCATGCAGCTCACTAATTCTTATAAAAGCCCCTCTATTGCTTTCTTTTAGCTCCAAGACTGGAGTTAAAAGAACTCTTCCAATTATTGACATTTATAACTACTTTTTTCAGGACTTTTAACTGATCATTGCTATGGGATGTAAAGTGGGAAAAAATAAATTTCTCTTGGACTAGTTTGTATTAATCATACTTTATGTTAGATGAGCTTTCTGTTAAAAAAAAAAAAAAAAAAAAACTTTTACAGGCCCGGCTGGTGTAGCTCAGTGGATTGAGTGCAGGCTGGGAACCAGAGGGTCCTGGTTTGATTCCCAGTCGGGGCACATGCCTGGGTTGCGGGCCAGGTCCCCAATGAGGGCCATGTGAGAGACAACCATACATTGTTCTTTCTCCCTCCCTTCTCTTATCTCTGAAAATAAATAAATAAAATCTTAAAAAAAAAACTTTTACAAAAAAAGATTTTATTTATTTACTTTTAGAGAGAGGAGAAGGGAGGGACAAAGAGAAGGAGAGAAACATCAATGTGTGGTTGCCTCTTGTGAGCCCCCTACTGGGGACCTGGTCTGCAACCCAGGGATGTGCTCTGACTGGGTATCGAACTGGTAACCCTTTGGTTCACAAGCCGGCACTCAATCCACTGAGCCACACCAGTCAAGGCTATAAACACTTTCAAGGAATATATACACTGCTAGGTTTCCAGGCTTTACAAACGGAACCAAACCAATCATCTACCAGTGTCAAAACAAATGTCATTCTGTGCTTAAGGAAAGGGATGGGACAAAAACAAGTTCAAGACAGAAGCATTCAGGATGTGGGGATAAAAAAAGAAATGTATCTTCCTCCCAGTTGACAAAACTCACACCAGGGTTTTCGGCAAAATTTGCCACCTTGGTGAACTGCCCTTGTGTAGGACACTACAGCATGACTTTCTTGACAGCCCTGTTTAAATGCTCTGGCATTGCCCAGATACGATAGGGGCTTAAATGATTATTGAATTATTAAATTTGCTTTCTAAGAATCCAAAAGATTAGTGTTTCAGGATTCTTAGTGTATAACCCCAGTGGTGGAATTGCTAGGTCAAAGGGCAGTTCCATTTTTAGTTTTCTGAGGAAATGTCATACTCTTTTCCACACTGGCTGCACCAGACTGCATTCCCACCAACAGTTTACTAGGATTCCCTTTTCTCCACAACCTTGACAGCACTTATTGTTCGTTGATTTGTTTATGATGGCCGTTCTGATCAGTGTGAAGTGGTATCTCACTGTGGTTTTCATTTGCATCTCTCTGATGGCTACTGATGCTGAGCATCCTTTCATATGTCTGTGGGCCCTCTGTATGTCCTCCTTGGAGAAGTGTCTGTTCAGATCCTTTGCCCATGTTTTAATTGGGTTGTTTGTCTTCCTGGAATGGAGTCATATGAGTTCTTTATATATTTTGAAGATCAAATCATTGTCTGAGATATTATTGGCAAATTTATTTTCCCATACAGTTGGTTCTCTTTTCATTTTGCTGATGTTTTCTTTAGCAGTGCAAAAGTTTTTTTGTTTTGAAATCAGGAAAAAAAAATCCCACTTCCTATAGCAACACGAAAAATAAAGTACCTAGAAATAAACCTAACCAAGGAGGTAAAAGACCTGTACTCAGAAAACTACACAACACTGAAGAAAGAAATTAAGGAAGACACAAATAAATGGAAGCATATACCAAGTTCATGGACTGGAAGAATTAACACAATCAAAATGTCCATACTACACAAAGTAATTCATAGATTCAGTGCAAGCCCTATTAAACTCCCAATGACATATTTCACAGATATAGAACAAACATTTAAAAAATTTATAGGGAACCATAAACAACCCCAAATAGCCATAGCAATTTTGAGAAAGAAGAACAAAGTAGGAGGGATCACCATACCTGACATCAAACTATATTACAAGGCCACGGTAATCAAAACAGTCTGGTACTGACATACGAACAGACAAATAGATCAACAGCTACATAAAGAAAAAATGAAACTTGACAACATACAAAAAAATGAAACTTGACCACACACTGACGCTATACACAAAAATAAACTTAAGTGGACAAAAGACTTAAATATAAGTTGTGATACCATAAAAGTCCTAGAGGAGAACATAGGCAGGAAAATCTCAGATATTCCATGCAGCAATATTTTCACCAATATGTCCCCTAGAGCAAGGGATGTAATGGAAAAAATAAACAAATGGAACCTCGTCAAAATAAAAAATTTACATAGTTTTGTCAAGATTTGTGTGATATGCTTCTCTTTGTATTCTTGTAGGTAAAGACAGAATCTTTTGTTTTTCTCTGATATTTCTAAAAGTTTTCTCCTATTTTTATATTTCTGCAATTTGATTATGATGTACTCAGTGTGGTTTTAATTCTCTTTACCTTTGCTGGAATTTGAGAAGTTTTCTGGATCTCTGGGTATAAATATTTTACAAATTTGAGAACAAAATTGTGATTATTTCTTCAACTATTTTTCAACTTCCTTCATTCTTTCTGGAAATTTAACTACACATGGGTTATACCACTTGGTACTGAACTACCTATAAAGGAGTCTCTGTTCATTTGTTCTGTTTTCTTTTCCTACTCCTTCTTTTGTTTTTCTTTTATTTGGTGGTGTTGTTGTTTATTCATCTATGTTGTGTTTTCAGTATTCTCTTCTGTGGTATCCAGTCTTCTCTCAACCCCTTTCAAGTATATTTTTCCACTAGATATTTGATTTTTTATCTCTTAGCGTTTCATTTATTTTCTTTTTATTTTCAATTTTCTTATTTGTTTATATGTTACTTTAAATCCATTGTCACATTTAATCTTGTTTTTTTTAAAAAATCAGATCTCTAATTTTAGGAGCACTGCAATTTTGGATCTCCTTTCATTTATAGCTCACATTTTCTTGCCTTTTTCCTCTGTACAGTAAAATTCTATCAAATTTTTAACAATGTTAAGTTTATACTTTGAGGGATTGAATTCTGTCGCCTTCATTTAAAGAGTTTTGAAGTTTGGGAATTTTGTTATTTGAATGCTTTTGTGGCTTGTCTGTGTGTGTTAGGTCAGGTCTCCAACAGCCGTTATTCTAGGTCAAATTTAGCCCTACGACTAGTTCTTATCACTATAAGGTTTCTATTGGATTTTTTGGATGTGCAATAAGTTCTCTGTGTTTGGACTGGTTAGACTTGAACAGTTTCCAACCCTTTATAATCTCTTTGAGCTGCTTAGCAACATGCCATTGGTAGTCCTTTCTTGGTCTCATGGTGATATACCCTACACAAGCTCTATTTAGTATTTGATAGACTGATGTTATATTATTATCTGTACTCTTTCTCTGTATAGTCCTTATATTCCAGTACTTTTCCCTCTAAATTCTAGCAGTGCCAACTCCCTAAACAGCAATTTATGGGTACCAGTCAGCAAGATAACTGTGCCCTTCCTGTGTTTCTCCTCCCTGGAACACACTCAGGAAAGTGAATCATGGCATGAAAACAGAGCATTTGTAATGCCCGTTTCATTTTTTCTCTCTTCTCTCAGGAAGCAAATTCTTGTGATGATTGTTGTTTGGCTCCTATAAACAATTTTTCATATATTCTCCTATTTTCTATTTTCTTACAGCAGGATGACAAACCAATATCAATTGATGTTCTATCCTTTGATAAAGCATCCTGACTTCCCAGTGTATGATATGCTAAATATATTGTTCTAATATTTAAACATTCTTTTTTATTGCAGCATTGCATCCAGGAGGCACGTAGTCTTTATTATCGATCAAGCAGCTGGTTTCACTTCCATGTTATATTGAAAGCTATTTGTCCATTCAGGGAACAGACAGCTTAGTCATCAGGGGTTTAAATTTCAAGTAGACATAATTGTTAGATTGGAATGTTCACTCTGATTTTTCCCTGAAACAATCAAAAGTAGCTGACTGTGACACACTCTAAATCTCCCAGGCTTCACCAGACTATAGGACAAATCTAAACTTTATAAATCTTAATAGTTTCATGCCCCCACCACTCATTTAAGAAACCCTTGAAGATTTTACCTTCCCCCAGGTACCTCTGAGAATCTTCAAGGGGTGTTTTAAACTGGTATTCAATTTGTTTCTGGTTATTGTTCTTTTATAGTCTTATGAAATTCAATTTCCACATTGGTAGAGATCTTTGCTGATTTACTTCTCATAATAAAGATGTACCTACTGTTTTATTTCCAGGAGGAATTGGGGCTGAGTAGCCATTAACTCACAGTTTCAGTTGCTTGGAACACAAAAGAGTGAGAACTCTTTCCTCTGAGACGAGTTATATTGTTTAGACTTTCTCACAGCCTCTGCTTTGGCCAATCATAATTTGTAACAGGAATATCCTTTTGTCTCTCATTATGACATGTGGGTAGCAGAGTCCTACAGCATAAATGTTCAGTCTTATATTGGTACAATTTAATAAGGTGTATCTTTCAATTTGTATTGTGCTACCTTCTTATTTCTTCCCTATAAAATATACAGGCTACTTGTGTATATCATATAGTAGGTTTGGTTGGATTCTGAGGTCATCCACTCTGCCTTTTCCAAAAACAAATATGCTCTTTGTCAGGCTCTTTCTTTTATTACTCTAAGTATTGTCATTCATCCATTAAATCTGAATTTTGTAGGGGTTCTACTGTCTAATATGTTGATATATGGAGAACCTCAGGTGTTGAGAGTTGAAACCTGCCTTTCTAATCATCTTCAAGGTATTCTTTAGTCTTCCACCTCCATCCCCATATATTAAAATTTTTAAATCTCTGCATAGAGGGTTTTTTTTTTTTAATCAGTTTTCATCCTGGCTTAATAAGACACTCTATCACATAGGTATAATAACAATCAAATTCTAAATGTTGGAAAGTCTTTCAAAGCTGGTTAAAAATCAGACTTAGGTCATCTCTAGGTATCACAGGGCTGTGCCCTTTGACAGGATCCAATGTATGTAAATACAACCTTCATTTATTGCTACATAATTCTTTGAATTCTAATGAATATCAAGGGAAGTTTCCAAAAGCCAATACGCACTTAGTGACAAATTATTAAAAAGCTGTTGGAAATTTGATTCATGCATTCTTAACAATGGACGCCAGTGATTATACCTGGCTTTCCATCACTAATAATCAGTAACAGATTGTGCAAGATGTGCAGCTGCTGTGGGCTGCTGGGCTGGATTCCACCCAACACCACAGCTCTTTTAATCATGCGCTCCAACTCAGTGGCCCTTTTCCCAAGCAATTACATCAGTACTCTCCAGTTCTTCTTGGCAAATCTTATATTTTCCTTTTATTGCAAGAATGATTTTTTGTGTTGAGATTGATGGAAATATGTTAGCTGTTTGTATTTAAGATATGAAACTTTTTTCATGACCATTTTTTTTTTTAATCTTGATCCACTTCCTTTCCAATTCTATTTTGAAACATGACAAGTAAAACATTTCTAAGCACAGACGGGGTGACCACCTGTCAACATATATTGCAAAATATGTTAAATGCACTTACAAAAACATCTCAAATCTTACATTGCAGGATTCCATGAAAATACTAATTGCTTTTTTCCTGAGTAAAAGTAAAAATATGCTTTCCCTTTTAAAATTCCTTAAAAATTGATTTCACATTGTCAAGAATACAAACATAATGTTATCACATTGAATATAAACTAGTCCAATTGTTTTAAACTGAATTATGGCATAGAATTTGGAACTCTTTCTAAAGGCTCTCAGAATGTGTGTTTTATGCTATATGTTCTTAAACCTTCTTCTATTGAGGGTCCCTGAAATCCATATAGCCATACAGTACATGGTCTTTCAGAAATAGACATATATTATTTAATCATAAAACAAATCTGTGGGATAATAGGATTAGATAGGATTAGTCTAAATTATAATACATTTTTATCAAGAAAATATGTAAATGATTGAAAGAAGGTGAAGGGATGAGTCAAAGAGCATATATAAAGGACCCAGGGACAAGGACAATGGTGAGGAGACTATCAGGGTGGAGTGGTGGCTTGGTGGAGGGAGACAAAGCAGGAAAAAATGGGGACAATTGTAATAGCATAAACAATAAAATATTTTAAAAGAAAATATGTAATTGATTTAAAAATGAAAAGTAACATTATTGGGTGTCCTGTCTAGCATATTCTTTCAGATTATTTCCACTTTTCATTATCTTTGTGTTGTGTGACAAATCTGTTAGTTATAGAAAACTGGTAATATCATAAATGATTTTGTTCATAGAAATGCAAACTGCCTATGAAAAGCAGTTGATTACTATTACCCTGTGGATATTAACCAGTTTCACTTCTGTTAAGTGAATTGTTCTCAGTGTTCTCGACTGCCTGCCTGTGTGTCTATCCTTTGGTGTGTCCTTTGACCCAGTCATAACATATTACTTGTTTCCTCATTAACTAGTGAAATTAAATATAATTTTTGACATGTATACATTTATATTTGTATGGAAATGGTGATTTTACTTTTAAAAATTATCATTTGACAACTGTTTATTTTCCTAAAGCTTGGTAATCAGTTTTTTGATTGAATGATTTCAGAATTTTTATGTCAAATTACCTATCATTTGTGCTGTCATCACTTTATCTGGCTTGTTATAATTTTCCTTGTAATGCAAGACTGGAAACTAGAACAGCCAGTAGGATATTTTCTTGCTATTTTTGGTTAATTAAATAATACATGTGAATAAATCATAATATAATAGTACACTTACTGTAGTATATTCTTTTACCTTGTATTCAATGTCTAAAAAATTAAATTAACAATTACGTGATCACTCAATACTGGAAATGTATGTAAAATGGTGGACTTGGAATCAACTCATCTGTGCTGACTCAGTTTTAGCAACTATTATTTAAAAATAAGTATTCATATTTACATTTAGTTTAAACTAAAATATAAAAACTTTCAATTAAGTGCTTATCATCAATAAAAACCACTAAGTGCCAACGATCCAGATTTTAATAAGTTATGGTGCCTACTTTCAGGGAGCATAACATCTAGAACAAAAAGTGATGATAATAATATTGTCCTTGAGTTTAGTGTACTGTGCCTACTAAGTGACTGACCTAACGGACAGCTAATGTTTGGTAAATTGCAACTGTCATATCTCTTGTGTAGAAAGGGACCCAGTCGATAAATAATACATGCTAGTGACTAAGGACTCCAAACGTAGTCAAACTTGAAATATATTTAAAAGTATACTTTCTCTAACTCATAAGAATGGATGGCTTGTTTAGTTTAACTTATGTAATAATAATTTATTTAGCACCTACCATGTTCCATGCACAGTGTTAAATAGTAATTTAAAAAAATCAGTATCATATCGGTTCTCCCCTTACTAGAGCAAGTACAGATGTTGGAGAAGGAGGAAGATGAAGCACAAATAACTAAGTATATGAAAATGCTACAGGAATTAAAACAAAATTATGAAAAAAAGAATTAAGGTAGCAAAGACTGAGGAACTAACTCTAAATGGTATATAAAGGTTCCACCCATAGGGCAGTGTTTGAACTCTGTCTGAATGAGGAGCCAGTTTTACTTGTTGGAAAAAAAAGAGAGACTCAGAAAAGAATAGTGTGTGCTTGTCCCCTGGATGCATGACCAAGTAAATCCACCCCAGATATGCAGTGAAACATGGCAAAGGAGGTATTGACCTATTTGGGTGATCGAAGGGTGGAAGAATATTGGAAGGTACTGAAAATGTGAAACACATCTGGGAATTTATATTAATATCTAAGTATGAAAAATTTTATATTCTGTTACAGAATTTGCCATAGATCTTCTATAAGGAATTATGTTTAAGGCAACATAATTTAATGTAACTGAATAGTAGTAATAAACAGGGGGTGGGTAAGATCTAATGCAGGAGGAGAGTAAAGGCAAGAAGGCCAGTTAAGAAGGCTGTTGACTTTTAATATGTACATTTATCTTGCCATTTACTGTGGTGTCAGCTCAAAACTGCATGTTTTTTAAGAACACATTCTAGGTACAATATTAAGTAGTGTGTCTTTAGAAACCTTTGAGACCCAGTAATTGAGGTTTATACCTTTATCGTGACCAGATTCCATAGCAGCTCCTTATTGACTTGTATTTTATAATTTTTCTATCTTAAAGCATACTTTCAGGGAAAGTACAAGTAATTTATATATGTGTGAATTTAAACTAAGTTTGTATCTTTCATAGCATTTTTTATTTAATATTTATTCACTGATCCTAAGGTTAATATTTCATTCAAGATATCCATAACCAAATTGGCTTTGTCCTGTGGCACTTGATATTGCAAGACTACTATTCATTAATTACTATCACAATGGGAATGACTGCATTGGAAGGGAAGGTCCAGATCAAAGAGATGAATGGTTATTTTTTTAAATATTATTTTGACATTACAGATTTCCTGAATTCAATATTTTATAGTAGTATCCAACTTTTCCTAACCACACTTCATTCAATGTGTTGGTGCAAAGCAGCGAGGCATGCAAACACCACTCCTGACAGGCTGAGGAGCTGACGGGTTCTTTGCCAGTGGAGGTGGGAGTCCCCATGAATACAACAAAGGGCTCTAGAAAAAGAGCAAGGATGGGTTATCACCTTTATTTTCCCGAAGCTGGAATTGAGTACATCTATCAGATTTTGATCTTGTAGTTTTTAACTTGATTTATACTTTCATGGAATTGTAAGCTCCATTTAGAAAGAGATAGTTTCAAAAATAACAGTTTCAACTTTTCAGCATCAGAATTGTCTACTATACAATAAATGATTTGGCCAGTATTTAAAAACAGACTAATCAGTGTGTTCTCTAGGGCTCAGTATAGCCAATAATCCCTATCCTATAATATTTATTCAGCATTTACCTTTTTTAAAAAATGTGGTTGTTAGAGTTTAAATACCATACATTTCACTCTTTTTTGATGTAAAGTTCTTCTTACTTGAACACACAGTCATGTGAACACTACCGAAGTTCGGACAAAGACGATTTCTCTCATCCCTGTGCTTCCTCATTCCTTCTCAGCAACAGCTGCTGGCAACCACTGATCTGGTTTTTGTCTCTGCAGGTTGTCTTTTTCTGAGTGTCCTCATAACGGAACAATCAAGCATGTGGCCATTAGAACATGGTTTCCGTCCTTTAGCTCGTTTGAGGTTCATCCATATTGTTAGTATATTGCTGAGCGGAATTTCATTCTATATAGATGGACCATATTCTATCTACTCACCAGTTGTAGACGTTTTGATTGATTTGAGTTCTTGCAGTTTATGAATAAAGCTACTATAAACATTTGTGAATATGATTATCTTCTCCTTTATCTTGAATAACAATCTAGGAGTGATATTTCTGAGTCTTATAATAACTATGTAAGAAGCTACCAATATATTTTCCAAAGTGGCTGTACCACTTTGCATTCTCACTAACAACATAAAGAGCTACATCCTCACCAGCTCTCAATATTGATAAGTATGTAGTTGTATCTCACATTACAGTTATGCAATGTTATATCATTGTGACCTTAGTTTGCATTTCCTTAGTTACCAATGATGCCAAGTATCATTTTATATGTCTGTCACTAATGAATGTCCGGAAAAAGGTCTCATGAAATCTTTTGTCCATTTTTTTTGTAAGTTTGTTTTCTTACTGAGTTTAGAGAGGTCTTTACATTTTCTGAATGTTTATTAGATATGTATTTTATAAATATCTTCTCCCAGTATATAGTTGTTTTTTTTTAATTTTCTTAGTATATTTGCAAAAGGAGAACCTTATTTTGATGAAGCCCAATATATTTTTTCTTTTACAACTTACACTTTTTTATTATCCCAATGTAGAAATATTAGCCTTACTGAAGGGTCTAATATCTCCTATATTTTCTTCTAGATATTTGCATTTATATCTTCAACTCATTTTGAGTTTTTTTTTGTGTGTATGGCACAAGTATGCACTAGTTTTTTGCATATGGATATTTTTTCAGTATCATTTATTGAAAAGACTAAATCTATAAATTATCTTTGCAAATTATGTTGAAAATCATTTGACTGCATTTGTTGCTGTTTTGTTGATCTGTGGGCATATCTCTTCAGCAATATCACAGTTTCTTGATTTTTATAGCATTATAGTAAGTCTTCAAAGCAGGTAATATGAGTCTTACAACATTGTTCTTATTAAAAAATGCTTTGGCTATTCTTTTTCCTTTGCATTTCCATATACATTATAAATTAATTTTCCATTTCTGCACACGAAAAAAAAAAACCTTTTGGCATGTTGATTGGGATGGTGCTGAGTATATAGGTAAAATAAACTGAGTCTCCAGTTGTAGGATTTATTTTTTTTCTCAACAGTGTATTATACTTTACAGTATGCAAACTTACATATATTTTTGAAGATGTGTATGTGAGTATTTTATGATTTTGGTGCTATTTTAGATTTTACTTGAAAAATGGTCCCCAATTGTCCATTATCTGCACATAGAAACATTATCAATTTTTGTACATTGGTCTTCTACCCTGCATTCTTGCTAGATTAACTTTTTCTGTCAATTTTCATGTTAATAGACATTTTGGGAAAATCTATGTAGACAATCAAGTTGTATAATTCCTTCCATTCTTATCTATACTACATCCATTCACATTTATAGTATTTTTGTACTGGCTAAGACAGCCGTATGACGTTGATAGAACTGTTACAGGCACTTCCTTGTTTCCAGTCTTAGGAAGAAAGCAAACAATTTTAAACCATTAACTTTAATGTTAGCAATACTTTTTTGGTAGATGTTCTTTATTGGGCTTAGGAAGTTACCTTGTATTCCTAGCTTGTTCTGAATTGTTATAATGAACAGATGATGAATCTGTGATTTTATTGAAAAGCTTCTGTAATATTTAGAGAATTTAATAATGTAAACATGAACATTAATAACAATAAATTATCTTTCTTCTTTTCTCTTCTCTCTGTTTTAGTTTTGTTCAAATTGTCTTAATTTCAAGATGTGCTAGGTGTCCTTTTGTGCTAACTATTTTTGCACAATCACTAATATTCAAATGCCAGGAATGATGTTGGAAAAAATTATGTACTTTGTTAAACATTTCCTGTATCTTAGATATCCTAAGCACTATTCTTCCTTATTGACCTTAAATGCATTATTTGGTGTTTTCTCTACAAGGGGTGTTTAAGAAATGAAATAACCATTGCCTCTCTGTTCATCTCAAAAACAATTATCTGTAAGATGGTTATAACTAATATGACAATTTACCAAAAATTTTATGCTGAATCCTTGCTGCACAGTGACCACTTTTAGTAAAAAAAAAGGAATATATCAGAAATCCTTGCTTTCACCAGATACAGCTCTCTGGGATACCAGATCACGTTATAACATCATGACACAGATCAGGGACACGTGATCACAAAATAGTCATTATTTTAATTTTAACATCCACTTCCAAAGCGATAGGTAAGTGAAAATGAAAAAGTAAAGATTCCAACTAAGATTATCCTTTTCATTCAATTTTCAGCCTCCTTACCACTTCTCTGTTTCTTCCACTTAATCTGATTTGCTCTCAATTCTTAAAAGGCACCGTGCTGACTAATATGTCTGTGTGCTTTATCCCTAATTCTCTCATTGTTTTGAATACTCTTCACAAACCACCACCAGCCCTATCCCCATCTTCAGAGCTCTTCTTAGAAATTCACATTAGTTGTTACCACCCTATGGCCCCTTTCCTGATACTCTTCTTGCTCTAAACAGGATTGGAATTGTTCCCATTTGTGGTTCACACATCTTATAAAGGATTCTATCCAATCACCTATAACTAATTTTCCCTGTTTTTTTACAGGTGTGAAGTCCTCCATAAGCATAAGCTTTTTAAAGATAGACACTGTAATTTACTTGTCCCTGTGTCCACTGAACTGGCAGACTCTGGCCAGCAGAGTTTGCATGTTGTGGCTGAAGACGAGAACAAATGCACACAGACTGTGATATAGCCCTGTGGGGAAAGCGGGATGGTTTGGTACTCTCTTAAGTTGAGAGTCCTACGGTTGCTTCGCCCAAGGGGAGAGCACCTTGGCCACTCTCTCAAGGGGAGAGTGCCCCAACCCTCGCCTGGACAGGCTTTTATTGTTTTTCTCGGGTCTTACATCAAAGAAGGATTTATTATCTATTACATAGAACGTCGTCTACAATTTAGGTACCATAAAAGCAACAAAAATAGCAAATGGTGAAGGGATGGGTGGTGAGCTGATCATGCTCCGTCCTTGGGAAAATTCTTACAGACTTTGGAAATTACCTTGAAGATAGGCAATAAACATCTACTGTTTTAGACTAGGGTGAGGGAGTTTTAGCAAGAGCAAGCCATAACAGTCTGGATGCATTTTCTAGGCCTGATTCCCATGGGAAAACCCACTTTGAAGGTCTGGCTCCTGCCCACCACTTCACTCCTGTTGGCTTTCCATACGGGGCTGAGTCACATTTGCCAGACTAAAACAAACTGGTTCCCTACAAAACTGACAAGTTGATTTATATACAGCAGACCATCTATTTATTCATTGAATGTGTGAGTGAATAAATGAATGAATATTTAAATTTATCTTGAACCCATCTTGAACCCAGATTCCAGTGTAATACCTAGTTATGTTTCTTATATAATTGAATACCAATATTACTCATTCTGTGTTTTGATATGGAGAGAATTTTTCATCTGTCATTCATATCCCAACATCAAAGTTACATTCCATTCTGATAATCTATCATCACATCTATTTTCTCTTGGCTTCAAAATAGAGTAAGATCTCTGCCTTAAATGGAGTCATACGTTCCCTTATTTTGTGCAATTGTATTTAAAAACAGTAAATCAACAATTTTGACATTTTCTCCCTTTGCTGTTTTATACTTTTCAAAGAAAGATACAATTTATTTTATTTACTTTGTAGTAAACATAGACTTATATCTACTTTTTTTAGAATTAAATGAATACTCAGCCATGTCTACCTCTCCCTTCTACTGCATAATGCCAAAATCAGGGTATGTATTTGTAAACAACATAATAAATATTTACATAAGTGTTTGCAACTAACTTGATATGTGAGTAGAGTTGAGGGTTTCAGAAGAGAAAGGGGTTTCTTACACTGATCTCTTGTCTTTTCAATTAAAAAACATTAATAGATGGTATCTTTTAAATATTAGGTTTCAGAAAATGGCTGACTGCAGAGGAACTTATCTTTCATTGCTCCATTTGCTTTTTTCTTATTTTTTTTTCCCCTCAGAGTGTCTCCAGTGAAACTAGTGAGACATACCTGGCTATTGACTATCGAATTGTTTTTATTCTTTGTGTGTGCGGTTTCAGCCATTATTTTTGATTACCTTTCCTGGCATGATCACAATTTCCTGTAATATTTCTTTTCTCTCCCAAGGGAAATTAATGTCTGTTCCTAGCATTTGTCCCTTATTTTCTCTGTGAAAACTGAGACAAGGAAGTAAGAAATTAATTTAATATTTTAGCAATGTCTGTTTCATTGGTCGATAATTTATTCTAACAATTTTTACTCTGCAGGCATCTTCAGAGTGACCTCTGGTCCTTTATATGCTGGAAACACATTTCCTATAATATTTTGACCTCCTGTGATATTTTTCATTCATTCCTCACTTTGGCTTTCCCTTCCGTCCCGCTCTCACAACTGTGCCCTTTGTCTCTTTCCGGCAATTCGGCATAACTATTATTTTGTACTTCATATCTGAGCTGCTCGTATACTTGATTACTTTATACAAATCATTTTTCATCCATACTGTATTTTTTAAATTTCTGTGGTATATACTTTTAGCTTACACATAAACACAATCCTTTGGGAACACAGAGCATTAATTTTCTTTGGAACATGATCCAATTTTTTTTCTCTTTTTTGTTTTATTTTACAAAATAAATAAATATCTCACCACTTTCTTTATACCAAACACAATGCTGTAGGTTACCAATACTTTATTTTCTCATTTATTGGTTTCTTTATTTCCTTATTAGTCTCAAGATATTCCTTAGCATTTCTTTATTTCCTATTATTCTTGTGCACAGGAATCTTGGGACTTGGCTCTATCTTACTCGCTAATGAAAGTTAACACGATAATGTGTCCCTACGTGTGGACTTTTAGCTATAAGCACTTATTCATGCCCATATTGTACAAAAGATATACGGATACAGATCTGAATAATTTGTCCCCAATTTAGTTTTCTTGTTTCAGATATTTTTATGCTTTCTTACTTTTTTCTATATTTCTGAGATAAAATGTTTGAACATAATCATTTTGTATCTCTTTATAAAATATACCCTGCCCTGGCTGGTGTAGCTCAGTGGATTGAGCGCAGGCTGGGAACCAGAGGGTCCCGGTTCAATTCCCAGTCAGGGCACATGCCTGGGTTGCGGGCCATGTCCCCAGTGAGGGCCATGTGAGAGGCAACCATACATTGCTGTTTCTCTCCCTCTCTTTCTCCCTCCCTTCCCCTCTCTCTAAAAATAAATAAATAAAATCTTTAAAAATAAAAATAAAAAAATATACCCTGTACTTTTTAACCCTTTGTAAGCTATTCTTTCTTTTTTCAATTAAATTCTTCAGTTTGAGATTGTCATAATTGTTTCTTGTATCTTTCGTGCATAAATATGTTCTCCTATAATTTCCATTATGTCATATTTTCAGCTTGAAGGAAGCTTATTTATTCTTTCAGTGTACACATACCAAGTAAATGCCAGGTACCATGAGCCTGGGGATGCAATAGACAAATGGCCACGATCTCCTAGGATATGAATATCATATTCTAACAAATATTTCTAAAACAGGTATTTAAAACTTTAGAATTTGCCATTAAAATTTTAGTTGAATGTGATGGCTGTAAAACACAGGATGTACTATGAAACGAAAGACCCTTGTGAAAATTTTGGTTTGAAATTTTTAGAAGAGGTCAGAAAAATTTCTCCGGGGACATCATCTTTAAGCTAAGATTGAAAGCAACGGTAAAAGTTATCTAATTGTGTTAACCTGGGTTCCTCTCAAAATCAGAGACTCTGGGAGATTATCCAGGGGATCAGGAGTTTTGAAAAACCAGGGAGAGTAAGAAAGGGAGGAGGAGTTAATCGGTGCCTTGAGCTACTAGGGCTCACCCTTGCCAGGACCTTCCATAATTTTCCTCCTCAGATACCATAGGAAGAACCACTGATCCGTAGCTCCCTTTCCCCATGGTTCAAGGGGTAACTCAGGTATTTTGAACTCCCAGTACTCCCTGACTGAACCTGTGTGTGTGCCCCCGGCTCCCTCCTGTCTGTTCCCATTCCACTGTGAGAGTACGGCCCCAAGGCAGAAAGTGAACGGTGCAAGTTGCAACCTTGAGTTGAAACTCTGTCATCTTGAAGGGATTTTAAATCTTCACAAAGCTATCCCCTGAATCTAGGGCTGGCATGAGAGCTGTGACCCAGAGTATATGAAGTGAACCTCCAGAGATCTTGGTCCACCAAGGAAGCTGTTAAAGAACCAGAATTTGAAAAGTTCCACAGAAGGCAAAAAATTGGACATATTCAAAGAAATTAAAGAAGGCCAGTCCTAGAGAAGAATGGAGGGAAATAAAGGAGGAGTCTCCATAGAGACTAAAGAATAGCCATTATGTTAAATGACATTGATTCAGTTATTGAAGAACTAATTAAGATTTTAAATGTGCTATTAGGAAATTTTTTTTTTCTGAATCATGACCTTATATTTTCAGTACCCTTTTGTACTTTTCCCACTTCACAGGGTTTAAAGTCAGAATTGAATTGATAATATTATTTTTTTCCAAATAAAAACTACCATTTTAGATTGCAATGTAGGCCATGCACAGAAGAGCTGGTCCTGGATCAGAAAGCCACTGCTGGATCCTGATCAGCTGTGTCCGGAGCAGGCCAAGGTGTGGCGGGTGTGCGTGATTAGCATCTCTAACGTTGATGGTGCGGTTTCAGCATTTATTTTCCCCATGTGCTTCAAAACATTCTTCTCCGATCTGCTCTTGATGGCAGAGTGGCACCCGCAACCATCAATATGCGTCATCTATATGCTCTGTAAAGAAAGAAGGATTTTCAATGGTCTACCCTTGAAAGTTAGGAGAAGAAAAAAAAAAATCAAGGCTATTGGATTTAGAAAATAAGTCCTAAACTTTAATGGTTGCTAATAACATTTAGTTCAGGAAAATGGTATATATATGGTCACTTAAGATCTATATATACCTGTAAGATACCTAAGTTCTGGGGGGCTAATGTGTAGCATGGTGACTACAGAAAATAAACTGCATTGTATATTTCAGGTTTGCTCAGAGTAATTCTTACGTTCTCACCACACACACACGGTAACTATGTAAGGTGATGGATGTCACATAGCTTTGTGGTACACATTTCACAGTGTATGGATACATTAAATCATCATGTTGTACAATTTAAATGCATATCATTTTTATTTGGTAATAGTATCTCAGTAAAGCTGGAAAAAATACAGAGGGGCCCACGTGTTCTTTACCCAGTTCCCCGTCAGCGGAAACCGCCTGCAGAACTGAACCGCAGCAGCACAGCCAGGACGCTGACACGGAAACAGTAAAAACGCAGCGTTGGCATCCCCACGAGGGCCTCTCGTGTTGCCATTTTAAGGCCACACTCACTTGTCATTTCAAGAATTTATGTAAGTATAAACATATCTATGTAAACTCTTTGGATAAGTTTTTATCCACAATGCATAATTCTTAGAGATTCATCTGTGTTGTTACAGATCTTAATAGTTTCTCCTTTTTTAAAGTAGTATTCCATGATGTGTATATACTACAATATATTCAACCATTCACCGGTTTTAGTATATGCGGGTGGCTTCTAGGTTTGGGGCATTAGAATAAAGCTGCTATAAATATTTATGGGTTTTTTTGTATGAAGCTCTTTTCATTTCTTTATGATTAATGTCATGGAATGCAATTGCTGGGTCATTTTGTCCTTGCCTGTTGAGTTTTTAACGAAACTGCCAAAATGTTTCCAGAGTGGCTGTACCACTTCCCCACCAGCGATGCATGAATGACCCCGTCTCTCTGCATCCTTCCCAGCATGTGGTGGTGGCACCATTTTTAAAATGTAGCAGTTCTCATAGCTACTCTCGCTCAGGCATTCCTTGGACATAGCGTGAGTTCAGTCCCAGTAAAGCTAATGTAACAATAAAGCAAGTCACAGTGTTTTTGCTGGTGGAGGGTCTTGCCTTCAATTTGTAAAAAACACAACATCTGTGAAGCCCAATAAAATGAGGCATGCCTATACTTTCTGGAAAAGACTGAAAAGAATTGGTAATATCTTACTCAAACATGGGGTAGAATTCACCAGTGAAACCATCTGGGCTAGTAGTTTCTTAATGGAAGGTTACTAATTATTCAGTATCTTTATTAAATTTAGGCTTATTGAGAGTATCTATCTCTCCTATTAGAGTTTTGATAGATTTTGACCTTCTAGGAACTGGTCCGTTTCATCTAAATGATCACATTTGTGGGCATAGAATTGTTTATAGCATCCCTTTATTTCAGTAGCTGTGCCTGTCAGGAACTGCATTGAGCCCAAAAGAGCTCGGCTGTCAAAGGTCAGAGCCGTCAGTTAAGACCACAAATGAAAACAAAAGTAAAACATATGTCAAGCCTTTAGTCACGGTGATGTACAAGCAAGAGGTAAAGCCTGAGAAAGTGCCAGCTGCTCCTCATCCCCTCTTCCAATTTTCCCTTCGGAATGGTGCAAGTTAAGGATCAGGTGGATTTAGTGCACATGTGGAAATTATCTCAGTACCTAGGGACCAGCCTCGGTATTGAGATAGATCCTCCTGCAGTCTTCTGGACCAGCAGGTGTAAGACTCCTGCAGTCTTATGGACTAGCGGAACTTGGTGTGTGGTAGCTCAGGGTGAAAACGTACCGAAGGCTGAGCTAGAGTGGAGAAGAATGTCTTCAAGTCCTGTCCCCATAAAGAGGTCTCAGTAGAGGCACCCGAGACAGGCCTCAGCTGAAATAGCGGCCTCCGAATCCAGGCACCTGAGCCAGGGAGTATGTGTACACATAACAGTGTGGCGGCCGAGGGCAGACTGCATGCCTGCCTGTGGCTCCCTCTGAAGCTCCCTCTCTGAGGCTGTGAATTGGGCGGCTTCCCAGCAGCGAGGCCGGCCCACCAGGTAAGCTATTGTCGTGGTCAACATTTGGTCCTGAAAGATTGCACATCGGGTTTGGTCAGGGATTTGAGACCTCAGTGACCCCCTCTTTTTTTTTCTGACATTGGTAATTTGTGACAGCTTCCTTTTTTCCTGGTTAGCCTCACTAGAGGTTTATCGATTTATTCTTGTTTTTAAGGAGTCAGGTTTTTTGTCATTGAGTTGTTTTTCCATAGAATTGTGTTTTCGGTTCCATTGACTTTTCTAATGTTTATTTCTTTCTGTTGCTTACTTTGGATTTAATCTGCTCTTTTTCTAGTTCTATAAGATGGAAGCTTAAGTTATTGATTTGTAAATCTTTTTTTCTAATACATGCATTATATGACATGTTTCTTTAAAGCACTGCTCTCACTACATTTCACAAATTTTGATAAGTTGTATTTCCATTTTCATTTTGTTTCAAATCATTTGTATTTTCTTGAAATGTCTATATTGACCAATGTGTTATTTACAGGTAGGCGTGTTGTTTGATCTCCAGTATTTTGGGGTTTCCAGCTATCTTTATGTTACTGACTGACTTCTTGTTACAGGGTGAATATGCTTTATCAGATAATAAAAACTGAAATAATAAAGCTTCATTTTAATGATTTATGTGAATTTGGTTGGGAGCTGGGTTATATTAAATGTTTGCTGTAAGTAGGTTTCCGGAGGCCTGAAATTCCCCTGGTGTCCTATTTGTTTGTTCGTTTGAAGTCCTCATCAGACACGGCCCCTCTCAGATTTTTCCGTAGTCACACACTGACATGCTGGAGCCCTGCTGGTGTGTTGGTACATTGTGAGGGAGAGAGAGCTTTCCAGAATGCTGTGACTAAAATTTCAGTCCTTTAGTGGACCCACATCCTGAGCTGTGAATTTCACTAGTCCTGAGTCTTTTTTTTTGAGCTTCTCCTTCCTTTTTTTTTTTTTTTTTTTGAAACCAAACATGATAGAGGAGAATCAAGTCAACACGTGCCTTTCCCCGGGTGGGATAAGGCTCTCAGAGAGCCTTCCCCTGAGGGTAGGCTTTATAATGCAGAGCTCTCTGGGGATATTTCAAAAGTTACTTTTTCCCTCCCCCTGCCAGAGCTGGGAGAACCTGGTGGATGTTTTTGAATTAAAACCCATGAAACTATGGGACCCCCTAAGACTGTGACCCCAGAAGTTTCTTACTTCCAAGGTATCCCACAGTGAGCCTGCAGTAACTCATCAAAATCACCTCTGACCTGTTACCACCTGTGCCTGGTTTCCACAGCTTCTCTCCCAAACAAGCCGGTGCCAGTGGGGACTGTGTTAGCTGTGTCTCCAGGGTTTGGGGTGGTGTTTTCACTGTCACTGATGCTGTCTGAGGCTCCAAGAACACCTTTTGACTTTCAGTTCATCCAGCTTGTTGTTGTTGCTGTAAGAATATAAAAGAGATGGGATTATTATTATTATTATTATTATTATTATTATTATTATTATTATTTTGCTTTCTGATGATGCCAAACAATTGGCATGTATCTGATCATTGACTATAAATGAGCCACCAGGGAGGAAACCTTTGTCCTAGCTTTGCCCCCTTTTGTGCATTCCGTATCTTCTTTAGCATATTGTAGATTCCGTATGGGTTACACTTTCATCATCTCTTAAAATGTGTCCTGCCACAATATTAATTTATTTAATTCTTTGAAATTCATTAAGACAGTATAGGCACTCGTGTTAAGACTATAAACTTAGCTTTCTGGGAGCTAAACAAGTCGGCACCAATAAACAATTCTTACAGGTATTATTTATCCACTAAAATAGTGCATTCTGCGCTTCGTACAAAATCATCTGTTTTCCTCAAATATTAGCTGCTAAACCCACAGTCTAGCAAATCATAATCCTACCTTTTCTAAATCCTATCTTGGGAAAGACACTTTGTCTAGAGAAACAGAGGAAATTTAACACAGCTTCAGGTGAATGAGTAGGCCTTGACTTTGTCTACAGAAAATCCGCACCAGCTGTAACACAGTGTCACTCATGGTTTTAATGCAAAGCATCTGTGTGCTTTATCATGACAGCCGACATCCTGAGAAAACTAGGCATTTGGATAGGTTTTTTTGTTACTTCAGATGGTGATTTTTCTTAAGATTCTTGAACAAAAAATAGTTGAAATAACAATTAAACAGGGATTGATAAAATACTTTTTGTAGAAATATGTTATCAAAGCTCCTTAGAATTAGTCATATTCACAAGATCATTCTATGGGAGGTTTCACTCAGTGGGAAATGACCTTTTCATCCCAGTAGGAAGTAAACTCCTCTTATCTCAAATTGAGAACTTAATTAGCAGTCTTACCTTAGAAGTACAAAGCCTTTGTATTATTTTCTGGTATACTTTAGAGAATCCAGGTTCCCTAAGTTGTCTGATTTTCGAGAAAGGTCAGGAGCTCTCCATGATTTTCCTCATGGGGATTCCTGACTTTATCTACATAGTCAGTCAAACTGAGGGTTAACTTCTTAAGATTACAGGGCTTTTATGACATCTTTTGGAATAAAAATAGACTTTTTCATTATACTAATCTTGTACTTCTCAAAGTATTAAAATCAAAAGCAAAAAAACCTAGACCAAACTAAATTTGGTTTCCAAATGGATGTCTTACTATTTTTCTTGGAAGCTAATTCTGTAAGAGTCTACACAGTAGCTCCATGGAAAACATACCAGAGGTCTATTTTTAGTGCTTGAGATATGAAGCAAAAGTCAGTGGCTAGAGTTAAACTTTCTGGGGTTTTTTTTGTTGTTGTTGTTCGTTTGCTTATTTGTAGACTTTACTTTGGGAAGTTGCAGTATGATTTCTGGTGTATTTACATTTTATTACCTTTTTCTGTTGTACAAATTTTGTGTTTTGACTAAATGTCAAAATGTTTTTGGATATTTGTGAAGTAATTAGGTCAAGGTAGAAGGCACTAAAAGTGGGAGAATAATTCCAGTCCATTTCCCCCCAATATCTCAACATTTCAGTACCTGTTTAAAAGCAGCAAATGTCAAAGCTTAGTAAGAAATGTTCTTAATGGTGCTTGAAAATACTAAAAAGTGTGCTAGGCTGTCCTGCCATTATCAAGGATACTTCTGTGCCAAATATATGTTAACTATAAAAAATGTATGCTATTAAAATAATACAATTTATATTTCAGAATAAATTTGACTATTAAAGTTATTTAGAGACAGTAAGTACAAAATAAATTAAATTCAGTTGCTAATCCTAATGCAGATTTCAGAGGCGTTAGTGTTGCAGATTGTTTGGGAGGTGATTTTCAATCAGGGAGCACAGAAAAAAAACACAAATAGAAAAGGTTTTATGTCTTAAAGTACAATTACTCTCCTATTTCAACGAAACTAGTATGATATTGCATGTTGGTGTTGGGTTGGCCAAAAAGTTTGTGTGCTTTTTTTCTGTAAAAGAAAAGACACGTTTTTCATTTTCACCAATAACTTCATTGATTTTGGATATTTTGAGTATGTTGGCTATCTTTTGCATGGTATAATGTTGATTGTACTCAGTTAATGTCTCGATTTGATCCTGATCAACTTCAACTGGTCTCCCTGACCCTGAAGCATTGTCCAGTGAGAAATCTCCAGCATGAAACTTTGCAAACGACTTTCGACATGTTTGATAAGCCATAGTAACTTCTCCGTATACAACACAAATCTTTTTCTGTGTTTCAGTTGTGTTTTTACCTATTTTAAAATAATAAAGCATAATATGTAAAAATGTGTATTTTCTTCCATCTTCAATATTAAAATAACTACACAAAAAATTCACCAATTTTGATGTTCTTTTAAATGCACACTGATATGACAGTTGTCACAATATAATCTTATAAAATTGTTTTGAATGAAGTTAGAGACCACTAAGTGCCACTAGAGCCATTTTTTGTAAACAAACTTTTTGGCCAGCCCTATGTATATTCTTTAGTTAATATGGGTAAGGTATTAATTTTAGGTGACCAAATCATTATGTTGCAATAGTACAGTCATCATAAAAAGCTACTTAAAGGAACCTTTATTCTACTTTGTGCCTGTTATTCCAGAAGTATATTCTATTGTTCCTAAGCACCCTGTGCTGCAGCCTGTCAAAGCCTGGCAGGGCCACTGTAGATTCAGGAAGACAGGAGAAAATGCACAGAGCTGTGGGGATGCTTGACATGGCTTTATTCACGGGCGGTGAGCCACGCATGCTGCAAGCTGTGTGTGTGCAGTGGGAAGCCCCTACCCACTTAAGTACTACAGACAAACAAAGCCAGCAGAAAGCCAAGATATTGTATAAGATAGTGTGATTCTGCACATGCAAGCCCACTGCATGTTATAGGAACTGTTTGTCAGACTCAGTCTCAAGGCTATGAGAACCCTACTTACCAGGCCCAGTCAAGATTATGGGAAACTGCTTACCTTAGACACTTGGGTGAAGAAGCCAGAATGTTTCTGTTTACCCTACCCATATTCTCAATATAAGTTAACTTAAAATTTAGTTAATATAGAATTTAAATGAAAGCTTGGAAGAGGAGATAGGCTGTGACTTCAAGCCAGAAGAAACAGACATTAACACATTGTTATTTATAGTTGCCATTATTAAACACTCATAACACTTTAGTTGGATATGTTCAACTCATAGTAGAATTTATAGATGAGGAAATTGAGCTGAAAAGAAGCTAAGCAGTGGCAAAGGTTTATTTGAAGCAGGTCTGTGTGCTGCCAAGGTCAGGACTCCCGGCCACATCCTCTGTGTCTTACAGGACTTCTATATATAATTAAACAAAGTTATCAATATTCAAATCCGGTGTTTTAATTTGAGGGCCAGAATGTTTGGCCTTGTTTTGATAAGTTTGATCCCACTGTTAACAAAAAATAGTACTCATGAAAAATATGGGAATCCCTTTTAATCTCAGAGTAGAAAAAATTGAGTTTGAAGCTCTTTTCCATGAAGAAATAGTTTATCTAGTGTCATTTCAACCACTCATTAGAAAGAGCATCATAACTCAAAAACCTTCTGATTTTTCTGATTTGCAAATATTGAAATAAAATATTTAAATGATTATATAAATTTTCCCATAGAAAATTGGAGCAAACTATTTACCTGTATTTCTGGGGGTCAAAGGATGTATATTTTTGTTTTACTTTCAGTAGCAGGAAGTTTTGATTGTTTTTACGTTGAGACAGTATTCCAAAGCATAGGTGCCATTCACTCATGGGGTTAAAACCTCATCCAGCTTCCAAAGGATCTCAGCCTGCATGTCCAGGTCCTTGCAACTTCCATCTTCATTACTCTCTTTTTGTCTTCTCTGTCTCCTCACACTTCCCCATAAACTGTTTCCTATTATGAAAAATGATGGAAAAAATTCTCCTGTGTCATTTTAATGTGGCTTTATCACTAAGTCCAGGGCATTCTTACCATGTGACTTAACTGTAGACAGACAGCTGTTCCGAATTAGATAGAACTTTTTTTTTTTTTCAGTACAGTTGAGTTGGGTCAAAGTTGTAAAAAATCAATCACAGATGTTTCAAATCCTGGCCATCATAACTCTTTAGCACTTATTGTTTTTACCATTCATTTGGAGCAAAGCATATGCTACCTTATATTTTTAGTTATTTTTAGAAGTCCCTTTTCCCTGTATTTCATTATAAGCTTCAAAGCTGACATAGCTCAACTTTCTTGCAGACGTTGTATCTAACCTTGCACACCACATATGTTACATACATACTTGCTAAAAACATAATTCAAGTCAGTTAACATGTATTGAGAGCCTACTGTTGACTCAAATAAGAAAAAAGAATAGGTTCTTACATCAGAGAATCCTCATACCAATGCTCAAGGGTGTTGCAGACGTTTTGGAAGGAAAACACGTACTATAACTAATTCAGAGTTTCTTCAGAGTAGTGCTATAAGAAGATGCAAGATAGGGCACAGAAAAAACTATTTACTTCATCCAGATTTGTAAAAACATTAATAAAGCATTATCACTTGGTACTTTTCTCAGAGGGAAAACATTTCAGTTGGCTGACATTGAAGGTAGTGCATAATCAACACTTACTGATCAGCTACTAGCAGGGATGTTTCTTGAATAGGCAAATAAAATGGAAGGGCCAAACGACTCAAGGTGGAATGACCTAAGCAAATTTATCCGATTCGATTAGAACACAGTGAGTCTGCAGGTCAGAGGTAAGAAAGAGCCTATAATTTTAACTAACGTGATTATGGCAAGTACGGTAGGTATAAAAATGGCCCCTGATGATGACCACACCTTAAACTCGGAGAGCCCGTAAACACGAGAAAGAGAACTTCGTGGAGGTGATTAAAAGTATGAACCTTGAGATGGGCAGGTTAACCTGGGAGAGCTAAGTGGGTATAATCAGATATCACGAGTCCTTAATAATGCGGTCAGAGTGAGACCTGATGTTCCTCGTGCTGAAAACGGAGTAAGAGAGCCTTGAACCCAGCAACACAGGCTGCTTGTTCCGTGCCTTGGAAAAGGCATCAATGCGGGTCTTCCCTGGCGGTGTCCAACCTGTGGCCCGTGCCGCACGCGGCCCAGGGTGGCTATAAATTCAGCCCAACACAAACTCATAAATGTACTTAAAGCCTTTTTTTGCTCATCAGTTTTTGTTAGTGTTTCTGTATTTAATGTGTGGCCCAGAGACACCAACAGGGTGGTCACCGCTGCCACTACCAGAAACTAACACAGGCCTCCTGACGCCTTGAACTTAACCTAGTGAGGCCTACATTGGACTTCCGACCTAAAAAAACCTTTAAATTGATAAATTTATGATGATTTAGGGTGCTAACTTCCTGCTAATTTCTTAGAACAATGAGAGAAAACTAATATGATGTCAAATAATACTATGCAGTTAAAATTAATTTACAGCATTAGGCTTCAAAGAGCTAAGAAAGGTTTTGAGCAAGGCAATGATGCTGATTAATTTTGTACATATTAGGAAATAAAATTACTTCTGATTTTTAACATGTAATGCAAAGAAAATTAGATGTATAAAAATAGTTTAAAGAGGAAATGAAAAAATAATTACATGAAACTGCCTTGCCTTAAATAGAAATTGGAAACACCCGTGTAATCTTTGTGAGACAATATATTTAATAGACTTTATAACTGCTGAAAGGTAAGTTTAAATATAAGAACCTTTATTCTCTATTATAGTATTTCCAAATAAATATATTGTTGAATTGAGTCAAGTTTAGAGTGACCACTCATATAATCACAACCTAGATTTTATTGTTGGTATTATTATAATGCTTTATCATACATACCTTCGTTTATCCATCCTTCTATCTAGTATCAGTTCATGACTTATTTAGTGCACTTCAAAGTAAATTGCAAAACCAGTAGAATTCACTCTAAATGTTTTAATTATCAATAGCTGCAATTTCATATTTGCCTAATTTTTCCCTTTAATGTAAATTTACATAAAGTGAAATGTACCGATTGTAATTGCTTATTTAAGTGTTTACAAATTCCTACAAATATGCAACTCAAAACTCTACCCAGATGTAGAATGTTATCTAGAAGTTCCTCTCATCTTCCATTGTGTCCTGGAAAAAGCTTAAACAGCCAAGAACCAATTTACTATACTTTTTCTCAGTTCTGTTTGGTGACATTTTGTTGGTAGTTGAAATTGGCCATGGGGGTAGTGTTTACAACATCAAAATGGGCAAATACTTCAAATTAAATAAGAACTCTCCCCTCTCCCCTGAAGAGCTGAAGGTAATCATGTTTCTAGTCCGCCCCCTGAAAAAAAAATTAGCTTGGCCTGTGCTAAAATTTCATAAAAATGGAATTGTGTAGTATGTATGCCTTTGATAAAGTAACGAATTCCGCTGACTAATTGAAATGCATCCTAATTACTGTGTGTATAAGTCTGCTCCTTTTCACTGCCAACTAGATTTCAGTGCACAAACAGACCACAGTTTGAGTCACTTCCATTCAACACTGGGACTGGTTCTAGTTTTTGGCCGTTATGACTAAGAGCTTCCATGAGTGTTCTTGTACAAATATTTTTGTAAACGTGTTTTTCAGTATTCCTGAGTATATTCAAGCTTGCTCTGGTTCATTTTTGTAGAGGTATGTTTAATTTTATTTAAAAAGAAACAAAAAAGAGGTTGGACTTAAGTGGTCCCACTGTTACGCTCTCACGGTAGAACAATGCAACTACAGTGCGTGATAGTTAGAGTTGCCCACATCATCTCAAAAACCGGACGCTTTCCTGTGGGAGGAGCTCCTCCCACGCTTTTGGTCTTTTAATTTTAGCTATTTTAGTGTGTAGTGATGCCGTTTTCTAATGTTAAATTTTATTTCCCTGATGACTAATGCTGTTCAATAGTTGTTTTCTGGCTATTTGTGTATCTTTTGTTAAATTTCTACCCAACTTTACATTTTTCTACAGATTGTTCGTCTTTATTATTGAGTTGTGGAAGTTTTTTTTTTTTTTAAATATATATTTGGTAACAGTTCTTTATCAGGTTAGTATTTTAAGAATCTGTATATAGCTTGCCTGTTCAAACTTTTAATGTTGTAAAAGTTTATTTTTTAAATATTTTATTTATCTTTAAAGAGGGGAAGGAAAGGAGAAAGAGAGGGAAAGAAACATCAATGGGTGGTTGCCTCTTGAGCACCCCCTACTGGGAACCTGGCCCACAACCCAGGCATGTGCCCTGACAGGGAATTGAACCATCGATTCTTTGGTTCACAGATTCTTTGGTTCACTCAATCCACTGAACCACACCAGCCAGGTCGTAAAAGTTTAAATATACATATAAACACTCCGGTGTCCCAGGAGTAGTTGTTGAAAAGTCTTCCCTTTCCCAATTTGTTTTTTTTTTTGTTTTGTTTTTTGTTTTTTTTTAAAGATTTTTTTATTTTTTAATTTATTTTTAGAGAGAGAGGGGAAGGGAGGGAGAAAGAGAGGGAGAGAAACATCAATGTGTGGCTGCCTCTCACATGGCCCTCATGGGGACCTGGCCTGCAACCCAGGCATGTGCCCTGACTGGGAATCGAACCGGGACTGCTTGGTTCCCAGCCCGCGCTCAATCCACTGAGCTACACCAGCCAGGGCCCCAATTTGTTTTGATTGACACCTCATTTATTAAAATTTAAATGATTATAGAAATGTATGTCTATGTATTTTAGATTGTACAAATAAGTGATATAAAGTATTTCTTTTTCTGACTTATTTCACTTAGCATTAAGTCTTCAAGGTCCAACCATGTTGTCACATATGACAGGATTTCCTTCTTTCTCATTCCTTTGTGTATATGCTTGTACCCTCCATTTTCTTTATTTTTTCATCTGTTGATGGGCATGGGTTATTTCCAAATCTCAGTTATTGTGAATAGTGCTGCAGCATGTGGGAGTGCATATGTGTTCATGAGGTTCTGTTTTTATTTCTTTTGGGTATATAATCAAGAATGGGATCGGAGATTATATGGTAGTTCTCTTTTGAAGTTCCTGAGGCACCACCATACTCTTTTCATTAGTGGCTAAACCAGTTTACATTTCCATCAATAGTACAAAAGGGATAGCTTTTCTGCAAGTCCTCACTAATGCTTATCTCTTGTGTTTTTGATGATAGCTAATTATGATTTTGTTTTGCATTTCCCTGATGATTAGTGATGGTGAGCACCTTTTCATGTAGTTTTTGGCCATTTGTATGTTTGTTTGTTTGTTTGTTTGTTTTTTTAGAAAAATGTTTATTGAGGTTTTCTGCCCATTCTTTAATTGGATTTCAGGTTTTTTCTTTGTTTTTGCTTTTGAGTTGCATGAGTTCTTTATATATT
This sequence comes from Micronycteris hirsuta, assembly GCA_004026765.1. NCBI lineage: Eukaryota > Metazoa > Chordata > Mammalia > Chiroptera > Phyllostomidae > Micronycteris > Micronycteris hirsuta. The sequence goes on from PVJI01001907.1 coordinate 29,391, forward strand.
TTGTCTACTAACCACTGAGATATGTGAATTGCCAATATCATCTCCCATCTGTAGGTTGCCATTTCACTTTGTCGATTCTTTTGCTGGGCTAGTTCACGTTTGTGCTGTTCATGTGAGTTTATTGAAATACTGCTTGTTTTATGGTTTGTTTTATTTTGTTTTATTGCTTGTTTTATTGTTTGTGCTTTTGTGTCATCCAAACAGTTTGTTGGCAATACCAATATCAAGGACCGCTTTCCTTGTTTTCTTTTGGAGTTTTAAGATTTTAGGTCCTGTATTTGTCTTTAAATCATTTCTAGTTAATTTTTTTTTTGAGTAGTGTGAAATGAAGTTTTAAAATCTTTTCTGCATGTGATTTTCCAGTGTTCCTAGCATCATTTATTGAAGAGACAATTCTTTTTCCACTGACTGTTTATGACTCCTTTGTCAAATATTAGTTGACCATGTATTGAAGCATTTTTTCTAGGCTCTTAATTCTGTTCCATGGGCCTATGTGTCTACATTTTTATCATTAGCATGTAACAGGGGTGTCAAACTCTTTTTTACTAGGGGACACATCAGCCTTGCAGTTCCCTTCAAAAGGCCAAATGTAATTTTAGGACTGTATAAATGTAGCTACTCCTTAACAGTTAAGTGAGAGCTCAGCACTGCCATGGGGTAGAAACAAGGTGCCAGGCTGGATAAAAGAAGGTGGAGGGACGGATTTGACCCATGGACCTTGTGTTTGCCACTGGTGCCATATGGTTTTGATTATTATAGCTCTATCATATAGTTTGCTATCCCAAAGTGTGATCTCTTTTCCTTTGTTCCTCTTGCTTAGGATTACTCTGAGTATTTGGAGTCTTTTTCAATTCAATACAAAATTTTGGAATTTTTTCTATTTCTGTGAAAAAACTCCTTTGGGTTTTTTTTTAGGGATTGCATTGAATATGTAGGTGGTTTTAGGTATATGGACAGTAGTAATTTTTCTATCCTTTAACATGGGATATGTCCCCATTTGCTTGGGTCTTATTCAATTCCCATCATCAAAGTTTTGTAGTATTTATTTTATAGATTTTTCTCCTCCTTGGTTAGATTTATTCATAAATATTTTATTTTTGATGCCATTGTGAATGTGATGGATTTATTTTTTTTAAGATTTATGTATTTATTTTTAGAGAGGGGGGAGGGAGGGAGAAAAAGAGGGAGGGAAACATCAATGTGTGGTTGCCTCTCACTTGGCCCCCCCTCAGGACCTGGCCCACAACCCAGGCATATGCCCTAACTGGCAATCAAACCAGTGACCCTTTGGTTCACAGCCTGCACTCAATCCACTGAGCTATGCCAGCCAGGGTGAATGTGATTGTTTTCTTGAATGGGATTATTTCATTTTTTCAATATCTTTGATAATATGTACAAATGCAACTGAGATTTGCCTATGGATTATTTTTATCCTATAACTATACTGAATTCAGCATTTATTTCTAGCAGTTTTTAGTTGGAGTTTGGGGGATTTTGCTATGTATAAAATCATTATCATTGGCAGATTAAGACAATTTTACAATTTCCTTTCCAATTTGGGTATCTTTTTTTCCTTACCTGATAAACTTATCTGGCAGGGGAGATGCCATGATCAACTGGTAGTAGTGAAATCCTAGCCAGAGCAATGTTGAGTAGCAGTGTGAGTGTAGGGACTCTCCTCTTCTTATTCCTGATCTTAGAGGAAAAGACTTTAATCTTTAATTGTTATTTTTTCTGAAAGGCTCTTATATATGACCTTTAATATGTTGAAGTATGTTCCTTCTAAATTCAGTTTCTTGGGAACTTTTATCGTTAAAGAATATTGAATTTTGTCAAATATTTTATCCCATTGAGATGATCATATGATTTTTATCCTTTGTTGTGGTATATCATAATGATTTTTGTATGTTTTTTAAATTTTTTTATTGATGTTCTATTACAGTTGTCCCAATTTCCCCCATTCTTCTCCCCTGCTCTGCCCATCCCCCACTCCCACATTCAATCCCCACCATGCTGTCCTTGGCCATGGGTCATTTATTCTTGTTCTTTAACTAGGCCCGTCCCCTCCTTTCCTCCCTTATCACCTTCTCCCCTCCCCTCTAGTCCCTGTCAGTTTGTTCCTTGCTTTCATGCCTCTGGTTATATTTTGCTCATTTGTTTGTTTTGTATATGTTGAAACTTACTTGCATCCTACTTAGTCATAGTTGCCTGATCATTTTTGTGCTATTAATGTGATTTACTAATACCTCATTGGAAAATTTTTTGCATCAATATTCATCAGCAATATCAGTCTGTGATATCTTGTAGTGTTCTTATCTGGCTAGGATATCAGGGTAATGCTGTTTGGAAGTATTCACTCTTCAATTTTGTAGATTAATTTGAAAAGAATTAAAATTAATTCTTCTTGTAAATGTGTGGTTGAATTCACCCATAAAATCATCTGGCGCTAGGCTTTTCTTTCTCGTAAGTTTTAAAATTACTGATTCAACCTTCTTAATAGTGACTGACTTGTTCAGATTTTCTTTTTTGTTCATGATTCCATCTAGGTAAATCCTATGTTTGTAGGAATGTATCCATCTCTTCTAGGTTATCCAGTTTGTTGGCATGTAGCTACTCCTGCTCTTTGGTTTTCCATTTCACGCAGTGTCATCTTCCCTTCACTCTGGGCCAGTGCATGTCCTTAGCCGAAATGAGAGCAAGTCTCTTGTAGATAGTGTAAAGTCAGGTGTTCTTTTGTTTTGTTTTGTTTTCAGTTCCTTCAGCCATTCTTTGCCTTTTGATTGGAGAACTTAATCCATTTACATTTAGAGTAATAGTTTTGCTGTTGTTTTTTTACATCTCTTTTCTTTAGTTTTTTTCAAAGTAGATACTTTCAAAGGTCCTGGTTTTAATCTGATAGTTTTCCTCTCTTGCAGCCTTCCTTTATAAAGTGATGACTTTCCATAGTGATATGCTTTCTTTACTCGTTATCTTTTATGAATCTACCACAGGTCATGCTTTGTAGTTACTGTGGGACTTATGTAAAACATGTAACCGATACAACAGCATATTTTTACACTGGTACATTATTGCAATTGCATATATACACTCTACTCTCTTACTCCTCTTATATTTTTGATGTCATAAGTTATTTCTTTTTATATTATATACTAAATTATTTTAGTTGTAGTTATTTTAATACTCTTTTATACTCTTACACTTTTACTAGAGTTAAGTGGTCAATACTCTACCATATGACAGTATTAGATTCTGAGTTTAATCATGCAGTTATATTTACCAGTATGTTGATTATTTTATTATGTTTTATTTAGTAATTAACATCCTTTTATTTCAGGTTTTAGAAACTGTTTTCAGCATTTCTTGTAAGGCAGGTATGGTACTGATGAATTCCTTCAGTGTTTTTCTTCTGGGACAGTATATCTCCTTTATTTCTGAAGGACAGTATTGCAAGATTGTTATCTTGCTGCTTGCTTTTAAATTTTTTCTTTAAGCACTTAATATATTGCCCCACTCTCTCCTGGACTGTAAGGTTTCTACTGGGATTTCACTGATAGTCTTATGGGGTTCCTTTGCAGGTTACAAGCCTTTTTACCCCCTGGTTGCTCTTATAATTCTCCTTGTTTTTAAATTTTGACAGTTTTATTATGTGTATTGGAGAGACTTTTTTTTAAGTGATTTTTTTTTTCCTGTTTGGGTGACCTAGGGACTTCACAAAATTGGATATCTAAATCCTTCTGTGGATTTGAGAAGTTCTTAGTCATTATTGCTTTCTTTAATTATTTTTAAACCATTTTTATTGTTATTCTATTACAGTTCTCGCAGTTTTTCCCCCTGTGCCTTCCTCCACCCATCCCACCCCCCACTCCCACAGTCAGTCCCCACATCATTGTCCATGTCCATGGTCATTCACACATGTTCTTTGTCTAGTCCCTTCCCCTTCTTTCTACCATTATTTCTTTAAATAAATTTCCTGTCCCCTTCTTTTCTTCTATGATACCAATAATTCTCAAGTTCCTTCCTTGGAGGTGTGAGGCAGGTAAAGTCAATTCCTCTTACCTCTTGTGCATCCAAACTCTATCTGTGCGTTATAATAATTATTTTTAGTTTTTCTTGAATTGTGTGATGGAACTTTTCATCTGGAAATGTGGACTTCTACAGGGACTCTTTCATCTGTGAGTGATTGACTGAGTCAGTGTTTTATAGCGGCTCCTGCACCATGGTCAGGAGAGGCTGGAACTGGTGCACAGGCAGGACCAAGGCCTGTCTGCCAGTTATTTAATACACAGGTAGCCAAGGTTTCCCCCAGATCCCTTGGTGCATGGTGCTGAACCCCACAGTTCCCGCGAAGGCACCCCGGGCTGTGGATCAATGCCAAGCATGTATTGCTGCCGGGGGACACACTGAAGACATCTCATGCCACCGTGATGCTGATGTCACCTCTGCATTTTATGTTAACTGTCAGATTTATTGCCATGAAATTGTCCACAGTATTATTGTTGTGTTATTCTCTTAAACTCTGCCAGATCTGGGGTGATAATTCTTTTATCCCTAAATTTTCATAACCTCATTGTAGTTAGTAATGTTTTACATAAATACATAAAAACCTTGCAAACATAAACATCCATCTGCTGTTCTCGTTCTTCATGCTTGAGTTGTCAAACTAACATACATTATAAATAAGAAAATATAAGAGCCTTTTTGAATTAAACAGTGCAAAGTACCAGGTCTGGCACAAATAACGCCCCTTTTTATTACAAAATATTTTATTGCAAAATCATAAGCATGTAATTCTGTAACATAACAATATCACACTCAAGCATACCATATGACATTTTAGGTGAAATGCTCAAATTAAAACTAAAAATTATTACACCTATATTATTATCCTACCAACCACACACAAGCCAGCCTTACTTCTGCTGGACCCTGTATTTTAAAAAACTAAGTAACAAAAAATGTTTACCTAAATATTTAGCAATTTTGATGCTCCTTATTTCCAGCCTGAGGAACTTCCTTCAGAATTTCCTATAGTGCCTGTCCAATAGAAATGACTCTCTGTTACCTTTTATTTGAAAATCTATTCCATTTTCAGTGTAAATGAATATATTTTCTCATTTGAAATTATAGTTTGAAAATCCCTTCTATCACTTGAAGCATTTCCCAATGCTTTCTGAACTTTGTATATTCATAAAGTTAGCATTCATTCAAAAAGGGCCCTATGTGGAAATATGTCATTCTGCAGGATCTCTTGAGGATTTCCCTATGCCTTTGGTTTTCAGCAGCTCGATTATAGCATGTCCAAGAGTAACCTTATTTGCACTTACCTTTTTGGATAATTTTATCTTTAGCAGAAGGCTGCTCATATGACTGGTATAGGGGTCAGTTGGAGAATCAGAAATTTCATACAGAAAATTTGGTGATACCATCTCCAGATATTTTCTTTCTGGGACCCTCCTCTCTTTTCAGAAGCATCAGTTGCCCGGGACTTTGGCCGCTGGAGTTTCGTTGCCAGAGTAGCATCCCCTGCAGGCTGCCCTCGGGATAAAACATATTAGGAATGACACCGTACTTTTCCCATTCCCTTTTCCTATCTATCACTACCTTACTGACCTGCTTCCTTTTGTTCACACTTCACAACATTTAGGGTGTCACCAGACCCCTCCCAGACTTTATATTTGTCATCTGGTACAGGGACAGGTCTGGCAGGGACTCCTCAGTCATACTGGAAGCAGGACTCCAAAGGTATGGCTTTTTAATAACTAAATAAACCATCAGCATCTTTAAGTTTAGTGAATAAAATTCAAACTATCATTCATTTTGTACTACTGCAGGGTTCACTGATCTGAGAGTACAACCAATTTCATACTCAATATAAAAGAAATGATAATATAGAGAATCTATCTAGTGAGTTCCTCTGAGAGACTTTACTTTTCATAAAGGCAATTTGGGGGCCATCCGAGATCACAGTATCATTTTATTTTAAAGGCGGAATGTTACCACTCTTTCCTTTTACACTTCTGAAAGATGTATGGTGTATCTCACTTTATGAAGAAGAAACTAAGGTCAAGAGAAGAAAATTTAACTATAATATGATAATTATGGAATAGCTTACAAACCATTTGAGCTCATCGAGGTCAAATCAATTTAAGAAATATTTACTGAGCATCTTTGCTAAGAGCACTATACAAGAGTTAAAACTTGTATGGCCTCTGAAGAGATTAATATTTTAGTAGTTGAAGGGTGACAGACATATACGGAAATGTTTTTAATTTACCAAGTGACTGCTGTGGGAATGATAAATACACAATGCTATGGAAACACCGAACCCGAAATTGTTGTGGTGGGGGAAAGCTGTCAGTCATTCAGGTCTTACTCCAGCAGAAGATAGTAGAGCTGAGTCTGAAAGGGTTATTTTGCATTAGAACTGGGCTGTCACTACATCCAGGTCATTGGTACTCTGTGTCACAAAGGACTTTCCTGACTACAATAAAATTGTACCTCCCTTTCTGGTACTCCTTATTTGTCTCGCTTGTTTTATTTATTCCAGATTACTATCTTCTAAAATATCCCCCTACTCTTTTCCCCCCTCTCCCCAACTCTCAACTAGTATAAAAGTTGCATGAGCACAGTGCTTTTTCTTCTTTTTTTGTCTTTTTATTTACTGCTCCATCATCAGTGTAAGAACAATCTGTTCCTGGAATACAGGCTCTCAATAAATGTTTGCTATAAAACACATTTGACAAATGTTTTGAGTGGTAAATAGAAAATAAACCTTGAATATTTTTCTGAGGCTATGTAATGTAGCACCAGAAAGCTATACTAAGATGTTTGGAGTTTGTTCTGTGTGTGATAGGAAATTATCAGAAAGAGAAAAATAACATTTTTACATGAATCACTGTAATAAATGTGGAGATAATAGATCTAAGGGTCAAAAATTGAGTTGCAGTATTCCGACAGGTTCTTTCCCTTCAATGTTGTGTTGGCTACTCTGTGTCTATTCCCTTAATTTGTAGATATCGGTAACATAACTCTTCCAGCTGTTATTCCTGGTTATTATGCAGGAACCCTGCTGGTGTGGCAGTAAGGTGTGTGTGAGGGGGAGCTTGCTGTAATCTTTTAATTAAATCTCTGTCTTTTAGTGGACCTGTGTCTTAGGCTGTGATCTTCACAAGTGTTCCCACAGTGGTACAGCATCTCTCCACACTCCTAACTCCCTTTATGACTGCAGCATTTCCAATTTATTTCCTTGAAGACCCGACCCATAATAGCTAGGATTTTCACCCTTCCGTTGAGATAAAAGTCTAGAGGGGCCTGGAGTGGGAGGAATGCACTTGCTCCAGTGGGAGAAGACAGTGTTAGTCTTTCCCCTCGTAGGGATGGCCTTGGCCATGGAGAAAACTTGGGGCATATTTCACAGTGATACTCTTACTCCAGTTTCTAGCATCATGCAGACATCTTTTCTGCTTCTTTAACATTTAAATCTGTTGGGGATTCTGGTGCTAAAGCCCACAGATGTTGGGAGTACCCTGAGGATTGCAGTCCCCAGGCATTTCTCTCTCATACTGGTCCACACTTAGTGCAGGAACTTGTCAAAGTTACCATTTACTTGTTGATAACTGTGTGTTGCTTTGAAGGTTCTGCTCCAGGTAAGGAGGTCTTGGTTGTGACCCTCTGCGCATGCCTGACTCTCCAGATTTCAAGGCGTCAACTTGCCCTCTAATATCAGAGTTCTGATAGGGCCACAGGAATTTTTCATTTTTCTATTTTTTCTTGTTAAAGATGAGAGTGACGACTTCTAAGCAATTTACATGTTGAAGTGGAAGTCCGCTTTCATTTCTTTTTACTCAAATGTCTTTTATCTTTTAAACAATGATTAAAATACTCTCACTTTGAAATCTTTTTTTTTAAGATTTTTTTTTAGAGAGAGGGGAAGGGAAGGAGAAATAGAGGGAGAAAAACATCAATGTGTGGTTGCTCTCATGTGGCCCCCACTGAGGACCTGGCCTGCAACCCAAGCTTGTGCCGTGACTGGGAATTGAACTGGCGACCCTTTGGTTCATAGCCTGTGCTCAATCCACTGACCCATACCAGCTAGGGTTCTCACTTTGAAATTTTATATTATTAATGAGCTATAGCCTTTGTCTACCTTTAAAATAACATACTTGTATATAGATTCACATATATGTATATATATATGTATTTATGCTAAATACCTTTGAGTAATGATATTAAAAATAACATTGTCATGCATTTAAATGCCTTTCTTATAGTGAGAAACAAATACCAACACATTTGAATATCATAGGAAAAAGTAAAGTTTTTTCCCCTTAGACTTTTATTTTGAATTTACCACTCACTAACTGGGTGGCCTTGTGAAATTAGTGCTTTTCATTCAGGACTGCTATGAAGATGAACTGATGCAATGTAAGAAAAGTACCTTGTCAGGACTCAACTAAATCTGGCTATTTTTATGAAATAAGATCCCTGCCGATTGCTAGTACAATTGCTTTAATAGAGATAGTAATAGGACAGCATGAATACAGAAGAAATTATGCGTTGGTTTGCCTTGTAATGTTAAGAAAGGTAACACACAGAATGTGAAATTTTTAAATTCATCAGTACCTGAAAGATGAGTGTGAGTTTGCTAAGTAGACACACCTGGGAAAAGCATTTCATGAAGGGAGAGGCAGGGGATGGGATATAATATTTTATGAACAAAGGTATGCTTTAGGATTTCAATAACATTTCAGCATCTCTGAATAGGTTTGCAGGAGCTAATCATGGCAAACTTCTACTTAAATGTAAATGACTTTCAATTTTGTCTAAAGAGAATAGAACGTGTTTTTAGTAGAAAAGCGATTTGATCTGATTTGCATATTAATTCTTATTATATACCAGCGTTGAATTTTTCTCCATTGCTAACCAGGAACTTCAGAAGAGATTCAAAGAACAACAAAATAGGTGGAGACAAATAACTAATCAAGAATGAGAGTGAAGAATAATGTAGATGAATTTTGCATGAATAATTCCTTGAACTTTGAACTTTAGTTGCATGACTTCCCTAAAGTTCAGGTGTAGAGAAAATGAGGTCAGTCAGGCTCCCTCACCTGGATGTCTGGGCGACTATGACTTAGCAGTATTCATATAACCTTGAGTATGGGCCTGCATGCACAGAATCACACTGTTATATACTATTTTGGCATCCTGTAGGCTGTGCGTGCATTTAGTATATAAGGGAGTCGAGACTTCCTGCTATGCGAGGTGCAGCTTGCAGCGTGGCTTGTGGTGCAGGTGGAACATCCCACCCCAGAATAAAGGCATGACAGACATCCCTACAGCTCCGCAAATTTTATTCCATCTGCCCAAATTCTGTGTGAACCTGCCTGGCCTTGAATGGCCATAAGACATTAGGTGTTTCTTATAAAAATGGGAAATGTAAGGTGTTTCTGAAAGATTTGTCATGAGAAGTAAATAAACAATGCACATGGAAGGACCCTAAACAAGTGCCTAGCATAATACAGGTTCATCCTTGTTGGGGTCACTCATAAAAGCTTAAAATGTTCAAAAAAATGGAAGCTGCGTGATCTTTCTTGTTATGTTTTCTAAAGATAACTCCCAAGTTTCTATTTGTCTATTAGTTTAAAATACTTTATTTTCATCCACATGTCATTTTGGTGTTTACTCTTCCAAAGCTTTTTATAAAAATTGTCAGTCCACTCATTTTTCAGGTCTTACATAGGATCACCTGGTCTCTGAAAGCAACAGAGCAAAGGGGGGTTGGGAGGCAGTTGGCAAACATGAGTGGAAGAAAAATAGATAATTTAAGTGTAAAAGCATTTGTATGGCCTTTTCCATGGAAGAAGAGAAGGCAAAAAGAGAAATCACTACCTTAGCAGCAACCCTGGAAGAGCAGACATAACAAAGTAGTTATATATTTGCTTCTACTTTCCTTTTTCGATGGCTTTATATTTTGTTTACTGATCTTTGTTTTTCTGGAAAACCTTTCACCTCACTGAAGTACTTTGGTCTTTCTTCAATGGCCAAATTTTATGTATTTCTCACCCCCCCCCCCACCATGGCCTTCCGTTCTTTGTTCCTTTTCCCTGCCATTATCTTTTAATCACAGATACTGAGTTTCAGCTCTAAACTACCTATTGAGGTAGGTCATAGGAGAAAACATATGAATGAATCATAATCTAGTGAAATAGAAAAGCAATCAAAACTAAATGAAAATGAACAAAAAAAAAAAAAAAAGGAAATTGATCCACTACACTATAGTAAAGCTTTTGGTATATGGAATACAGTGTTCCCAAAATGGAAGCAAAAAGTTTTTGTTGAGCTCCTCCTACTGGGTAAACTAAGTGTCATTTATTTAATTTATATAATCCTTAAAAATAATTCTATGACATTACTTTTCCCATTTTACAATAAAGGAAAATAATGTTCCCAGGGTAAGAAGATGTCTGAGGTAATAATGCTTCTCGAGCAGAGCTAGCTATGATTTTCTTAGCTTTGCATCTCTCTGCTTGACAATGTGCAGGGAACAGGGTAGCTTTCACCTGATGATATGTTTTTTTATTGATTTTGAGAGAGAGACAGAGAGACATTGATGTGAGAAGCATTGATCAGCTGTCTCCTCTATATACCCCAATCAAGGATCAGACCCACAACCTAGGTATGTTCCCTGATCTGGCAACATTTTGGTGTATGGAATGACAATTCAACCAACTGAGCCAACTGATAAGTGCTTCTCTCTCACAAGTCTCTCTTCTTCTCTCTCCCCCCTCTCTCTTTCTCTCTGCTGCTCTCTTTCTCTCTCTCTTCCTATCTCTGAAATTAATAAACATATCCTTGGGTAAAGATTAAAAGCAAAAATAATAAAAATAAAAATATAATCAGCCTACCATTATTCTACTGTTCATTTAACCATTGTCCTAAATAGCAAAAATATGTCCCCAAATCTTCTAAAACTCAATATTAACTTATCACAGACAGCTGAATTTTTGAGCTCTGATGTCTGTCAAAAAATGCATTTATTTCTTCATCTTTAAATTGGAACACTATATTCAATGACTCCTAAAATAGTTCTGTAAAAAATATTTTCTCAATCAAAGGCATCATAATATGTCATGGTGGTCTTTAAACTCATCCCACAAAAGAAATTTGTTGCAAAGATCTCCAATCTGAATTGACCTCTTCAATTTCTCATTTTGATTCTGCCAATTTTGACATCTCACAATTGTCTTTTGATATTCAGTTTCTCTGCTCAGTTTTCATAACCTCCAATAAAATCTCTATTCCTTACTTTTAGAGAAACTGTTGGGCTTTTTTTTTTTATATTTTGACAAAGTTATATTATTTTCCTTACCTGAAATGCTCTTGAAAACAGAGTATTTTTATCCTTAATAATTCCTGTCATATTGTGAATGTCTTTCTGTTCCAGTGGGAATTTATTTTATTTGTCATCTATCAGTTTCTGAAGATTTTCAAATATTGATGGTTTCTATTATCATTGCATACACAAGAATAGAAGTAATTTGCACATCATTTTCAGTCCTCCTTTCACTTACTGCAATAAATCCTATCTTTCTGCAAGCACTCACATTTGACCAGTTCAGGGCCCCTATGGGAAATTTTCTTATTCATTTAACTTAAAACTCCTTGCTTAATTGACTTTCATTTACTCTTTCTTGAATCTCTGGAGACATAAGCAGTAACCCATTAATAACTGACCTCATCATTCTTTATAAATGGTTTTTGAGATATTGCTTGCTGTTCAATGCTGCTAGTCCATGGAACAATGGTTTTGTAAGTGCTGGGTAGGAAAAAAGACAGAAAGGCTCTGTGTTCAAATGGATTCAGTCACTGCCACAAGTATGCTCCTTAGTTGTATGTGTATTAACTAACCTATTAGTGGCCCTATGAAGATTTACAGCAAAGAAACATATTTTTCTTTATGTTACTCAGCATTTCTTTGTCTAATTTCAACATGAGCTTTATTTTTCCTGTAACATCTATGAACACTCCAGGAGAGATGCTTTGGAAAATACTAGAGCAGTGCTCCTTTTTTTGATGTTTTTATCACATAGCATATTTTCCAGATTTGCTCACTTAATTAGTTTTAATATGTGAATATTATATTTTTGAAGAGTTATATTACTATGGGCTAGTAAGAATCAAATGAATATGAAATAGAATGGAAAATACTTTTAGACCCTTGTTGTTCATGGTAATTTTAATATATTTTACATATGTTAATGATATATTTAATATAATAAGCATCTTCATTTCTCTTTTTATACTGAAGAAAACTACATGTGTGCAAAATCAAATAGTAATCTGTATTGACCACCAAGTTTTTCCTCTTTGTTTTGTAGCCATCTAGTTAGAAGTGCATATTTTTAAAAAAATTCTCAGGGTCACAGAGTGTAAAAATGGCCTTAAATCCAATTATGTTGGAACATTTCTCCTTCTATCACTACATCATTGTCAGAACATTGAGTATTCCTGTAAGTTTACAAAGGTGAGCTCTTCTGTTCTGATTTTTAAGATCAAGAGAATAAGATTCAGAGTTAGTGAGTTGGGCCAATACAAACCTCTAAATCTCCGAATCATCAAATGATGCTTAAACCACACATTGTGCCCCCTTGCAGCAAGCAGCTAGCTGTTATTTCAGTGCAGGGCAAAGAGGAGGAGTGGAAATTAAAGGGAAAAGATCAGTGGAGTACCTGACGATTTGATATGACCTCAACCCTGAGTACAAAATGTTGATAAAAATCAAAGGAAAATAGCTGCTGGTTTCATTTTAATAATTTTATCTTCCTATATATGAAGCAAAACAGATCTGAAGCAAAATAAATGACACACAAAGAAACGTTTTAAGACAAAAACTATCCCGTTTGCGACCTTAATGTTTCACTCAATAACTGAAGAAGAGGTGTATATCACTGAGTAACTCAGCTCAAAAAACATGGTTTGGGGCTTGGATTCTTGAGGGCACTCTTCATGTGCTCTTTATAATCATTTAAGTTTGTTTTGATGTGTATGTCATATACAGTTATAGCTTGGGACTTTACTCTTAGGACTCCAGTACATTATATGTATTCCCACCTGTGTTATCTTTCTAAATTTAGATCTCTTAATGACACTTCTTTCTTAAACGGAACCCTAGTGACTAGGAGGTAGATCCTCACTGGTTATGGGGGCATTCAGTGCCTTTCTCAGCCTGGCCCAAGCTTCTTCATCCACTTGTTCACCAGGGCATCCTCAGTGCCCCTCGAGAGGACCACCCACACACCGTAACCTCTGCAGGTTGTGCTGTGTGTAAACAGTCACACAGGCTCCAGGTGACTGTACCTCCTAGACCCAGGAGTGTCATGTTGCTTCTCTCCACTTGCCATTCCCTCCCTTATCTTACACTGAACTTTGCACTATTTTTTCTCTTGTCTTTTGGAGCTGTGGTATTCTTATTCCATTGTCATTTTTTCAGGCACTCTTTCTTTTGCTTGAGATGATGTTTCCTTTGGTTTTAATCCATAAATTCAAAGGCATTCTTTACAACCCACTTAAAGCATCACCCATTCTCTGAAGACTGCTGTGACTCAAACTTTGTAACTGCTTATTATGCAGTCCCAGTATTTTAATCCATTGAACTATACAGTGCTTTTGCATATCTTCTTTTCTCATGAGTTTATTTAGTTGCCTGTAACCACTACTAATGCATCAGTTTGTTACAGCAATAATTAAAAAACTATCACAAATGCGGTGGCTTGAAAGCACACAAATTAATTATAGCTCTAGAGGTTAGAAATGGGTGCTACTGGCTCCAATCAAGCTGTCATTCAGAATCATTCAAAATTCTGACTGACTGAGAATCCCAGAAAGAAAATATCCAGAATGGAGGGCTCGTGGGCATGGACAATGGCGGGGATTGACGGTGGGAGTCGGGAGGCACAGGACAGAGGAGAGCAATGGGGTGGGACATCTTTTCACAGCAGGGAGAAAAAGATGGGAAATCTGTAACTGAACAACCATAAAAAAATTATCTATTGAATCAAACTGAAGCCATTAATGCTAGTCCCCTGTATCTTTCTGTTTCTAACCGCTTACGTTATTCCTCTCTTGTGTATCACATGGGTAATTTCTCTATGCCAGCTAAGCAAATACTGTGTGTGGTCTCTTTAATATGTACCAAGTCTTGCAGTCACTCAAAAATTGTCATTGTTTTAAAAAATGTGCAGTTTCCTCTTAAAGCCACATACATTTGACTTCATGTTACTTATATCCTACATCATCAAGCTTGAGTCAATTGAGTGACTCCAGCTTTTCTTCAGACAGGCTGTGTGGTGCACTGAAGATGTCAGTAGCGTTTTATTTGTTTGTTTATTGTGCCTACCTTTTTAAAGTGTAAACTTATAGTGGAAGATTTTTTATACACACACATACATGCACATATATATACATACATACATACATACATACATAAAAAATCATCACACTTTAAAAAATTTAAAAAGATAACCCTGTCTCTTACAGGTCCCTGAATAAGCCATAGTCATTCCACTTTATGCTCCTGAAAATATATCTTCTACTTTACAGTCAGAGAGTAAATTGCTTCTAATATAGAGCTGAAATCCATTTTTTTATAGTTTCTACTTATTTCCTCCCTTTGACCTTTGGGAACACAGAGACGAAGTTACATCTTCTAAATCAGCCGTTCAATTGTGAGAAAGTGGCTACTGCACCCACTTGACTCCTTTTCCGAAATTCAGAGTTTCAGTTCCGTTGGCGTCTCTGAAAGCCAGGAGGTACCTGTCTCACTCACCAGCCCTTTGACCGGGATGTGCAGTGCTATAGTCACTGCTCATATGGAATCAGTAAGGAAATGAAATATTACTAGTGTGATAAAAGAATGAATTTATAATTTTATTTAAATTTATATTTATATAGCCACATATAACTAAGTAAAAACCTCTAAGTTCAGAATACAGAGAGACTCCTCTTGGAAATTTCTGCCTAGCTTTATAAGGAGTAAGTAAAAATGAAACTTCAAAGATATATGAAATTTAATTATATGTGAAGAATAAAAAATATGGTTATATTGGGGAGAAAGATAGTTACATTTGTGAAAGGTCAAAGTTGTGTGTTGATGTTTTTCTCAGATGATATGTGCGATTTTCTAGAAAGTTGTTTGGGACAACCTACATATTTGGTGATAATGTTTGGTTGATTTTGGATGGATGTTTATGCCTTTACTTTAGAGGCAATGAGGGATTATTTAGAATTTTTAAGCAAGAAAGATAAATGTTCAGGGGAATGCATTGGTAAGGCTCTTCTATTTATAATACTTATTTTTTTTTCTAAAAAGAATACTGCTAAGGCACTAGAATTTGAAGAAAGAATGAATGGCTCCTGTTCACTATAGAAATGCAGTTAGAAAGGCATGGGCTCTAAAATATGAAAACAAGTTTGAGACCTAAGGGCATGGCTTCAGACAGTTCAGTAAGTACCAAGACTGGATATAATAGGCTATACAATAATGACCTCCTGAGGAGAGTCTTAGCTGGAAATTGGAAATGCGTCGTAGCCTATGATAAGACAGTAACTAAATTGACATGTTGATAACTTTATTCTATTCATTTATAGTATGCCTATTCAATGCATGCTTTTGATTTCTTCCATGACTAAAATTCCTGAAAGAGAAAAAGATATTTATTTTTCTTGGACATCATTTGGGGTTGTAAGGAAGAGCAAGTAGTTATTTAATAATTAAATGCAGAAGTTGGGGAAGGAACAATAGGAGAAATATTGTGACTGAATATTCAAGACTTTCGATTACATTTGAATATGAAGCTAGAGTTGTTGTAATATTGATGAACATCTGCAATTTGCATATCATCAAGTTAACAACTGAGAAAGTGAAAACTTGAAAAAAATAGTAAATAAGGCTTTTAAATGAAAATATTTGGATTGATTATAAGCTAGTGACTCCTGAATTTATAACTCTAGCCTCTATTCTTCCCTGTGTTTCTTGGATTGTATATACAACTGTCCACTCAACATTTCCACTTGGATAACTGCTAAGTCAGTTCTGGCTTTATAAATTTCTGCTTCTTCATAATATTTTCTATTTCACATAAAACTATTTACATCAGATTTCGCTAGATTTGTCAGAATTTTGAAACAACAAAAAATCATTGAGAGACTAATAAAAATATTGATTCAACATGTAAAGAGTATGTTTTAGGATTAAATAAACAATGGCTAACTTTAGTCAATTTATGAGTATCATTTTCTAGGTATGAAGATTTTTGTTCCCCTTGAATACCAGGTATCTCAGACATGTACATGTAAATTTCTTTTTTCTTTAAATATGTTTTATTGATTATGCTATTACAATTGTCCTATTTTCCACCTCTTTATCTCCTCTGCTCTGTACCCCCTCCCACCCACATTCCCCCTACTTAGTTAATGTCCATGGTTCATTCATATAAGTTCTTTGTCTTCTCCATTTTCTATGCTATTCTCAGCCTCGCCCTGTCTATTTTATATCTATTATTTAACTTCTTACCCCCCCGTACCTTTCCCCCATTCTCCCTCTACCCCCTATCCCCACTGATAACTCTCTATGTGATCTCCATTTAAAATGCATGATATCTGTGAATGTTTTATTTCCATTGTACATTTGAGAAGGCTTAAATTTAGGAAAATTGAGTAAGCCACCCATATTACATAATCAATTGTAAAGGGTATTTGATCTAGAATCCAGATGAATATAAAGTCAGCTCTATATCCACTAGGATCACTTCACTCTGCTGGTTTTTGTAGTTTGAGACTTTTCTTTGCAACACAGAGTTTAACTTTGTATAAACATACCCATATTAGTCAAATTTGCTAAATAATTATCAAATTGCACGTTTTGGGGTTATACAGCAATAAAAATCTGACATTCTAAATTGTTGCCAAAATTTAATGAAATAGTCCAAAGAACCTTATACATTATTTGTTTCAGATACACAGCAAGACAAAACTACCTGCCACAAAGGAAACTTGCAGTTGTACTTCTCTATCCTTTGTTCTCCAATCTATTGATTAAGGCATTAATCTCATTTCAATCTATCCTTGCAGGCTTCCTGTTATTTCAATTATATCCATGAAGTAGAACATTTGTTTAAAATCTTTTTGTAAAGGCTTAGTCAAGTGAGGCAAAACAATGAAATAAATGCTTATATTTGCTTTAAACGTCTTTTTCTTACTGGACTATAGGGAGAGTTAGTTGGGATGATATCTAGTAGAATTTTCTGCCTCTTTGGTTTAAACCTAACAGTGAAGATTGGTTTAAATGTGCAATAAATAATATGGTATGCCTAGCAAATTGTGTCAAAACCATTATCCTGGATTATATCATAGTATTATAGACTTAGAATATATCTTATCCTTATTTCCTTCTTTACTATTCCTCTTCCTCCTTTCTACCCCTCCCCTTTTTTTTCTGTCATAACAAAATGTTTCTGGGGGATGCTCAAGAGTATAATTGTTCAAGGGATGCAAAGAGCAGCACCCCTGGCCTCTACTCAGTATAATTCAGAGAAGATACGAAATAAAGGCAGGAAAAATCCAAGATAATGGTTGGAAGAGAATCAAGCTTTTCTGGGGAGAACCGAGTTAAATTACTCTGTCTGATGGACCAAACCTATAGCACTTACATCATTGTATCTTTGTGTGAATACATCCCTCTCTCTTCCCATCACACTGCTTCTTTCTCTCTGAATGTGGCACCCTCTGACCTCTCCTTATCAACTTTCCTCTCTTTTGCTCTCTGGGATCCACGTTACCCATGGTTACAGGCGACCTGTATAAGAAACACACAGATACTAAAATGGTTTTCCTGCAACTCAGCACAAAAAGACTTACACTGATGTGAACTTCCTAAAATCAGCCTAGAATAGTGGTTAAGAGTGTAGACTTTAAAGCCAAAAAGAACTGATCTTGAATCTTCTTGTGGGTGCTAATTAGCTACATCAGCTTGTACTTAAAATGAAAGTTGGACCTCAAAATGAGATCATGTAATACCTCAGAGTTGATATCATAACTAGAATTTAAATGTATATTGAGACTGTATATTGAGTTGGCCAAAAAGCCCGCTACATTTTTTTCATTTTATTTATTTTTATTACAAATATTGGGGTGACATTGATTAATAGGGTCATATAGGTTTCAAGTGTATATCTTTGCCATATGTGATCTACATATTGCATTGTGTGCCCAATACCTAAAAGCAAATCATCTTCTGTCATCATACATTTGGCCCCCTTTACCCTTTCCTACTCCCGCCCCTCTTCCCTCCGGTAACCACCTTGCTGTTGTCTGTGTCTCTTGAGTTTGTTTTATAGCCCACATATGAGTGAAATCATATGGTTCTTAGCTTATTCAGATTGAATTATCTCACTTAGCATGATTTTCTCAAGGTCCATCCACGTTGTTGCAAATGATAGTATTTCATCTGTTTATGGCTGAGTGATATTCCATAGTGTATATGTACTGCATCTTATTTTTTTATTGTTCAAGTACAGCTGTCTCCATTTTCCCATCACTGCTACATTTTTTTTCTGTATGATGGCTCTCATAGGGCTTAGTTGTCTTTAACTTCATGTGAAATAATTTTGTTAGATGTACTGTGACAGCTGTCACATCAGCGTGAAGTTAAAAACACTTATCAAGATTGGTGAATTTTTGTGCAGCTATTTTAATATTGAAGGTGGCAGATAATGCAACATTTTTTGGCTACTGCACTTTATTATTTCAAGAAAGGTAAAAACGCAACAAACATAAAAGAAAATTTGTGCAGTGTATGGTAAAGGTACTGTGACTGATTGAACGTGTCAAAAAATGGTTTGTTAAGTTTCTTGGCCCAATATTTCTACTAACATTTTCTACTAACATTTTTTCCCAATATTTATTTACTGTGGGACTGTCTAATGCATTGGAAGAGTTTAGCAGCACCCCTGGCCTCTACTCAGTAGAAGCCAATAGCGGGAGATAGCTGACATACTCTAAATATCCAAATCAATAAAGTTATTGGTGAAGATGAAAATGTATTTTATTTTATGAAAAAAACATACAGACTTCTTGGCCAACCTAATATGTGAAGTGCTTTGTGTTGTTTCTGTTTCATGATAAGTGCTCCATTAACGATAGCTACATTAGGATAAGGGCAGTTTTCCTAGAAAGGACTGTCTGCTAATAGATGGGGCAAACTTCTATGGTCAGTGAAAACCTGCGCCCGCCTTTCCTTTCAGCTCTCCCTGGGAAAGCAGAGGTATTATAAGACCTGCTGTCTCCAGTCTAGACACCTGCCTATTTTTTTTTAATTTTTTCAATCAAAGTTTATATTCAATATTATTTTATATTAGTTTTAGGTGTACAGCATTCTGGTTAGACAATCATATACTTTACAAAGTGTTCACCCTGATATTTCTAGTATCCAACTGGACCATACATAGTTATTACAATATTATTGAATATATTAGAAAATCTGTATCCCACTGAATGTTACTGACCACAAGATTCTGTAGTTCAAAGATACTTGAGGATCTTCAGGAGGCTGCAGATGAGACTTTTTTATATGAGTTTGCTATCTGTATCATATTCACAAGTCAAAGTGCCAAATAAATTGCCTCACTTTACTCACATGATCAGTAGATGAGAGACAAAACAGTTTTGCACAGATCTTTTATTTGCTTTTTCCTTCTGTTAGCCTTTGGATGGCCCTGTCTGATCAGAAGCACGATAAAAAACTATGCTTTCCTCCCTGGCTGGTGTAGCTCAGTGGATTGAGCACGGGCTGGGAACCAAGCGGTCCCGGTTCGATTCCCAGTCAGGGCACATGCCTGGGTTGCGGGCCAGGTCCCCGTGAGGGCCATGTGAGAGGCAACCATTCATTGCTGTTTCTCTCCCTCTCTTTCTCTCTCCCTTCCCCTCTCTCTAAAAATAAATAAAAATAAATCTTAAAAAAAAACAAAAAACAAAAACTATGCTTTCCTTTGCCTTCCAACTAGCTATGGCAGATACTTCTAAGGTTTTCTCTTAAAGTGTCCACCCATGTTCCTGCTTGCAACACTCCCTGACCTTACGTCCTATCAATACTAGTGAAGGATGTAGCCATCTTCATCATAGGTATTAGCCCCCAACTCGGAACATGGTGAATTCTTTTTGCCTCTTTTTCTACCTAAGTTACTGGCTTTGAAGCCCGTAGTACACTAAATGTTCTTTCTGTTTCTCTGACTGTATTTCTAGATATCCCCACCCCACCAAAATCTATTCTTCGCGGAGTCAGATGGTATCTTTTTATGTTATTATGCCCTATAATATTGAATACATTTCTTGCACAGCATAGGAAATACATATATATTTTTTTGCTCTAAGTAAATGACTGACATCTGTGAGGAACACCAAAGTTTCTACACAAAAAATTAAGTGGATGCCTTCACCACTGAGTATTGGTTTTAATAAAAATTAAATGACCTTGATTTATATATTCAAATATCACTCCATTTTTGTTGCCAAATGAGTAATATTTTGCTTATTGAATTGTTTTTAAATTAGGTATGTTCAACTTCTATATTCTAGAGAGTCCTCTGTTATTTTGTCTTATAGCCCTATAACTATCTAAAGGGTTAAAGGAGTTGGAAAACTGGAATTACAGGGTAAGAAATAGTTATCTTTCCTCTATTGGAAAGTGAAGCTACTCTCAAATTCTCTTCTGTCAGAGTTCTGGTCATTGAAAGTATTTCCTGTCTTCATATAATAGGCTGTAAACTTGCAACCATTTCAAGCTCCCCACTGCGCCTCACTGTGGCCACATGCTGAATGACACTGAGGGATTTGCAACCCCTCTGAGTGTGCGTGGACATGTGTAAACTGGGGGTGGTCATGATATTCACTCACCAGGATTGTCATAAAGATAAAATAACATGTACGAATGTGCTTCCTCACTATAAAACACCTTTTAAATGGGAAATGTAATTTTTGGTTCTTAATATAATACCAAATCCAAACTTTTGAAACTAAATTTAAATGCGGTGAATAAGCTATAATTATCTACATAATTGTTATTTAGTCTGTTTAAAGTAGTATAAAACCAGACATTTTATACCCTTTGAGAAAAATTAATAGAACAATCTCTGTGTTCTAACAGCACCTTTGCTCCAGTATTATTAGCTCATAGTACGATTTTTCCTAACATTTGACCTATTTGAGAATCTGTAACCACAAGATTTGGAAAAACGTAAATTAGCATTTCAAATTCATTGGAACTAAATTGGATCTTAAGAATCATGATTGTTTAAACAAATCAATGCTTTTTAATTTGCATAAAATTGAAGACCTAAGTTTATTTTCTCAAATTAGAAAATGTGATCCCTGGTTCTTCATTAGTCAATCTGATAAATTTATAGAATAGAAAAAATTTTACTCATTTATAAGGAATACAATGAAAAATGATTTCATGTAAGTGAAAGAGGAGAAAATATTTTTATCAGAGAGATTGAATTTAAGTCCTAGCTCAACTACACTGTAGTTATGGGATTCATATCTAGGCAAATTACTCTAACCTATGAATTTCAATTTCCTTAATTATCGAATTATTTATGAGAACCAAGCGAAACAATATTCACTTACTTAGTCCATATATGTATTTTTATATATATGTAATTTAGCTTGCATGGATATAAATAGGGCAATGTTTTCCACTGAAGAAGAGGACACGGATTTTATGGGACATACATGTATATAAGAAAAATACACTGTATCCAAAAAATCACAAGCAGATTCATGTTTAAAGACGGTGACAGATGAAACAGGATGTGACTGGAGCAGAAACAGCAGAGGATGACAGAGACCCGACCATGGAGGACCTGTGAACGGTGGAGTCGGACTTAGGCTTTGTGATGGAAAGAATGTGACAGGTTTTACATAGAAAATTGGAATGGTGATATTTGTGTTTCAGTGAGATCTGATTTATTCATGGTAGACTTTTTACAAAGTGAATCACACTCACATCACATGTCTGCTTTAAAACATCAATGTCTTTTCAACTTAGAATAAAATGAATCACATATCAGGATCTACAAGGAGATATTGCTGATCTGGTCTCTGTCTACCTTTTCCATCCAAGCTGTCTCGCTCTTCCACCTTTCTCAGCCTGGTCACTTTCAGGGTCCCGCACATGGCCACGCCCTTTCCTAACTGCTAGCACTGTCATTGGTGTTCCCTCTACCAGGATTCCTTTCCCTGTGACCATGCCAAGCTCAGCAAAAATGTTACTTCCTCAAAGACACTTTGCTGACCCTTTCTAATTTGCTCACTCTAACTTACTCTTTCTTAGCACATTATCCCATTAAAGTTAAGTATGTAGAGGACAAGACTAAAAGCAGGGAAGAAAGTTAGGAAGAGGACTTTACAGCCCATGCAAGAAAGACTGAGTCCTGAGTTAGAAGTAAACTAGTTAATCTCTGGCTTTGTCAGGTCCTCTAGTGTCTGAGAGATTTCTGTCAGTGTCCCACTTCATAAAATAATAAGTCCAATTCAACTCCATGAGTGCTCACTGAATGGATATGATGCACTTGGCGCAATGATCAATGCTGCTCCGCACGTTGCTCGTGATCTACAACAGAGACACAACGAGCAGCCCTCCCGTCTGGCCCCGAGCACGACACCACACCGCTGCCCGCACGCACTGGTTGCCAGATTCCCGGAACCATTTGCCTTAATTGGACTTGCATCGCCCAGGGAGAATGTACAATGTGCTATGTGTCTTAAATAATATTGGCTAAACATAATATAAATTAATGTTAAGCAACAGCCTATTGCAACTGTTAGTAGGGATAGACCTTTGATTGGGAGTTGTAGGGTCTGGTGTAATAATATAAATGGAGGCAATCTAATCTGTGTTCAGATAATTAAAAGTTAAAAATCAAGCTTAACAGCTTATTAAATAAAATGTATTCTCTATCTTGAAATATGTCTTAATAATAACAATTTTAAAAATAAAGTATGATTTTTATATATTACATGTTGTCGGATGGCAAATATGATTGAAATTAATAGTTTTAATATATGTCTGATATCCTGGTGATGTTTTGATGTATAATAAAAGTATATATGATACAAAAGTAGTATATTTTAAGATAAAAAATTTTTCTTGCCTTCATTATAATTTCATATAAATATCACACAACTACCATATAAATATGTAAGAATATATTGTATTGTTTCTCTTTGAAAAGATTTATCAAGTTTCTTCTTATCTATGAGCTTTCATTGCTTAAATTCTCCCTTCACTCAGAAACAGACTTTCTTCATATCAACAGCAGCATTATCCACAAGCCCTCAAACCATTAGCACAAAGTTGAGGGGTTGGGAAGAAATATTTTCCTGAGGGCTAGATACTAATAAATATGTGAGTAGACATTTTGGCTTATGGAATATGTTACACTAGAATTGAGCACCAGGTCCTGAATTTCTGAGACACCCATGTGTTTATTAATAGTGTTATTTTTTTGTGTGTTTTTGTGAAACATAGGTCTATCTAAAATGTGGAGCTCAAAGTCAAGGATGCTCTTACCTGCCATCCAGGTTGTACCGGACAGAGGAGATATTTAATGGCATTGCACAGGGAATGTGACATGGGAAAACCATGGAATCACGTACTAGGGAATTAGAAGCTGGCACACAGGGAGAAAGCGACACTTCCTGCTAAAAGACACTAACCACACCAAAACAGTAGAGAGAGAGAGAATTCATCCTGGGTAAAATACAGCTCTTAGAGGTTCCAAGCCCACCCATACATCACAGTCACACATGGCTATTCTTAAAAATACAAATCTGGGGGACCTGTTCCTCAAAGTTCTCATTCAAAGAATTTAGTTTGGGGCTCAGGCAGGGTTAACAGCTCCTCACACGACACCAAGGCTTTCTGGGAACCGTGTTGCAGGTTGTGATTAGAAAGGAAACTGAAGAGTTAAGCAAAGAAAAACAAGCCATTCAGGCCATTAAATGATAAAGGAGAAAGTCAGAATTTTATAGATCATGACTACAAATAATATTTATAAAATGAACAGCAAGCAATTGTAGTTCAAATTAATTAATCCTAAAATAACAACAACAACAAATTGCGCCAAACTAAAAAAGCAGCAGCCAAACCTGCAAGAGAGGGCAAAGAGTTTAAAACAAAACAGAACGGATTATAGGGAGGGGTCTCCATTAAATATTTTAAGAAGCATAAGAAGCAGATTCCAGACCAGAGAACAATAATAGAAAGTCAGAGAAAAATGCATACTTTATCTGTTTAAAATTTAGGAGAAGTCAAGGAGAACCTCACAGAGGAAAGAGTGTCTAAGCCGGATTTTGAAGGAAACCACTCTTAGGCAAAGGGCTTTAAAAATTAACTAAATACTCCAATTAAATGAGAATAACACTAAAAATTTCATGTAATTTAATCTTTCCTTAATAATTTAGAAGATAATGTAGGATCTTAGAGTCTCTAAGTCATCACTTTGGACATACATTTTTATGGAACCTACTAAATTACTGATTTTGTTTTTCACTTAAAGATCCATGGGATGTTAAATGCCTGAGGAGAAGAAACAGATGTCCAAGATGAAAGTACATATTAAAAGATGATTTTAAAAAGATACTGATGTAACCATGTTTCTGAGAAATGAAGGTGAGAAGCTGAAATAGCAGCATTAAGAAGGAAGCGTGTGAAGACGGGCCAGCACCGGTAGCAAGTGTGTGATGGAGGCGGGTAGCGAAGTCCGTCAGGTAAGTGCTCAGATAAATTTTGAGCCAATTTGACCCCTTCTATGACTTGTATTTTTCATAATCTCCTATAAATATCAGAATAAAAATTTGCTAAATTAAGAAAAAGCAAGGGCTTATGTACACCAGAGCTATAACTAGAAAGAATTAAAGGAATAAAAACAATAAAATGGCCAGTATTTTTCCATCACAAGTCATAGAGGTATTAGGAATGGAATGTTTTAATATCTGTGCTTGTATATAACTGTCCCTTGAATCAGGAAAAGCTGATCAAGAGCAAAGTTTCTTTTGCTTTTTTGTTATATTCCATTCAGGTGTTTGATGTACTCCTAGGTGAAGAGAGTCAGTCCAGAGATCCCTCTGTCCCTTGCAAGAACATCTTCCTTTCTTTGGTTATTTTCTTATCCTTTCATAACTGATCGCCATGTCTGTTTAACTCCTCATCACAGGAAACACTTGCAGTGTATTCAATGTATATGTCAGTTTATTACTGTTTCCCTGCACTCACTAAGATCTTTAGTGTTGCTGCAGGTCATTGTTCCCCCGTGTGCTGAGCGTTTGACACTGTGCGTATATTGCATTTCATTCGTACACACTCCAGCGATGGGCAACGACACTGCCTCCTGCTTCATCTCACCACAAACACTGTCCTCGTATGCAGTCCCTCCTAGTGCCTGTGCCGTTCACGTCCTTATGTGTTTTTTCTCCTCGATACACAGAACACACACATGATAATAGCAATCCTATGCCATGAAATATTTATATATTGTATGAATCACTGCCAGATTTCCTTCATAACTGCTATATCAGTTTAAATGGCTTGTGACAGTGTTTGACAATATGTGGTATTGTCTTACTCTCTATTTTTGCTCTTCTGGTTGGTATAAAGCATTATTTCAGTGAAGTTCTAATATAAATTTTCTCCATGCAAATGAGGTTGAGAATTCTTCCCTGCAGTTATTTGTCATTTAGGTTTTCCCTTCTCTGAACAAACCACTCATATGCATCACTTTTTTTTTCTATTAGCCATATTTTTCTATTTATTTTATATGTTCTAAGTACTAGTCAAAGTGTTTAGTTTTTACTTTGTATTTACTTATTGTAGATTTTTATTTAATATCTATCTGTTTCATGATACTGTAAGGTCCTGGAAGGAAAGACTTTGTCTTATTCACTGCTCTATCCCAAGTACTAAATAGCATCTTGTTATATGAAAAAATACTCTCAACATATTTGCTGAATGAAAGATTGTACCCTCATTACAACACTTCCATACACAAAACCCCAAGTTTGCCATGGCTACTTGCTACTCTCATGGCTTCCATGCATTTGATTCCCTCATTATTTCATAAGAGTATGAAGCCATTAGGGGGTCATCAGTTAACTCAGGACTGCATTTCAATGAGAGCTTGAAAAAATTGATACATACTCGGTTATCAATTTCTGTAGAATAAAAGGTTGTATAGTTGAATATCTCTACATAATTGCCCTCACAGACACAAATATACATGTCAATAATAAAGCAAATTATACCAACATTATTTCATGTCTAGACTGTTCCTAGGATACATAAAATCCACAAACAAATGTGAGTAGGGAAATAAATACACAACACATTTGAGTCAGATACCAAACCTACAACTCAGTTTAAGAGTTTAGCAGACTCAGTAGAGAAGAAAGGAGAAGCTATGGAGCCCATGAGTAATGAAACAGAAATTTACCACAAGGTGAATGCAGAAAGCATGTCCGAGATCTACCATATCCAAAAATTGGCTACTGGGAAGTCCAAAGGAATATTCAGATTTGCACAGAAGAGTGGCACATATTTAAGGAAGGGGTGCTTTAGGGAAAGGAATGGAGGTAACTTGGAAATGAGAAGAATCCCTTGGAGGCATACTGGAAATGAGGTAAAGAGATATTCCTTCAGATGCTATGATTAAGGGAATAGCAGCAACACTCACACAATTGCCCCTCATTCCCCCCAAAATTTATAGCATTGATTAAAGAACCTACCTGTTACAGATCAGCAGAAGAGGACATCTTGAACCTCTTGAAGTCTAGTAAGTCACCCCAAACACTTACACCACTTTACATGGAAGTATAACTCTGGTCAGGAAAATTAAGACATTAAAAACCATGAAAGAAATATAAAAATGACATCCATGAAAACTTAATATAAAGAAACAAAATAAGAATGGAAACATTTCAGTTGATCCAAATTCTTCCTTCCGCCTCCCTAAAAGTAAAATACAGTGCACTCTGTGCTTTGAACTCTGAATCGGATATGCTTAAAGGAATATTTGAGGTAAAAAACAATAAACAATCAAACAAGACCACCAATTCAAAGTCTTATAGTAGACTTGGGCCAAAAAAATGAGGTATATAAAAAGAGAACTGTACAATTTCAATAATGAAATAAAAGGTGTTTTTAAAAATCCTAGAAAAATTTACATCACAAAATGTTTGAGTCAATAGATTTTATTTAAAATATGGCATCAATAAAATATGAATATTAGCCTTAGAATAGAAGTTAAATGAAATATAGATAAGGAAAGGTAGACATACAATATAGACCATGAAATTCCAATATATGTTTAAGTGGAGTCCATAAAATCAAAACAGAACTACGAATTATAATTACAACCAAAGAAAATTTCCTACAATAGAATTTTCCAAAACAATATTTTGAAAGCATCTAGCATGATACTGGGAAAAAAAATACTGGACAGTAGAATTCAAAATGTATACTACTAAAACAGCCCTGGCTGGGGTACCTCACTGGATTGAGTGCGGGCTGTGAACCAAAGGGTCGCCTGTTCGATTCCCAGACAGGGCACATGCCTGGGTTGTAGGACAGGTTCCCAGTGGGGGCCACGTGAGAGGCAACCACACATTGATGTTTCTCTCCCTCTCTTTTTCTCTCCCTTCCTCTCTCTCTAAACATAAATTTAAAAAAAATATTTTAAAAAATGTATACTACTAAAACAGATCAGATGTTAAGATAAAGAAAATCTCAGTTTCCAAGAACCCCATTACATTGCTTAAAAAAAGAAAAATTGATTAGTATTGGAGTTTTCAGCAGCAAAATACAGAGCAAGGCAATATTAAAGCATTTAAAATTATTTTCTTAAACTAAACATAGAAGACCAGCCATTTTACATTAGCCAAGATATTGCTTAAGGATCAGTATATTTGAATGTAGGTATACATAGAAATTCATGCATATAATATGAACCTAATGAAACAAGACTGAATGTTCGGTAAGCAGGGAAAGGGATAAAGAAAGTATGGGATTTCTCTGAGTATGTCTTTGTATATAGTTTGGATTTTGAACTAGGTTAACATTTTACATTTATTTGGGTAAAAGGGCCAACTCCCTAAATTCATACACAATTATAAATAAATAATACTAAGTGTAAGTCAAATTAATAATTTAAAGGAAAAAAGAATTTTAATAAAGTTATATGTATGTGCTTAAGGAGACATAATCTTAAATAGTGGTATTAAGAGATGTTTGCTTAGATGATTACATTTTGATTCTGCTATTAGTGTAGTAATCTAAAAAATATTTTTTGGATGGAGAAAGTATATAAATATATTTTTAAGGACCTGTTATCCCCTATAGGAGGAAGGATATTAAAAAACAAACAATAAATAAGGAGAAAAGGGAATGCTCTTCATAGAAAAGGATTAAGTCATAAATTTACAAGTAAAGGTAAAATTAAAAAATCCACCTTTTCACAACATCTATTGTAATAATTGATTTTGGCAATGATTGTCAGTTTATGCTAATCTAAGAGTATCAATTCAAATATTACTTATTAAAAATGGAAGTAAAACTACAATTTTGTCTTCATAATGGATGAACTGGCAAACATCATCATAACAAAATGACTAAATTTAACATGACTAATAATGGCTCAAATTGCCATGATATGTTTCCCAATGTGATATACTGAGGACAAAAATGTCACCTTCTAATATTTTTGCTAAAAATATATTTCACTTGAATCTAATCAGACAAGTAAAAATGAAGGTACTTTGATCAATGAACTGCTGCAGATGCCTCAAAAGAATTAGTGATGATGGCAATAACAGAATACAGGCTAACAAATGTCACTAGAGAAAAACTGAAAAGAAATGACAAGTAAATAAAATACGTTGATTGAAGAAAATGGGAAACAGGTATAAAAGTAGTTTGGGGTCAGCGTGGAAATGTACATAGGAATTTGAATATATCCTTTACATAGAAAATAGGATTGTAGAACAGTTAATTTTTTTGAGTGGATGAACTCTTGTAGATTTTAGGATGCCTCCTTAGGAATTGTATGCAAAAGCATTTGCAGTTGAGTGTCACGATGTCTACAACTTTGCTCAAATGATGCATAACTTCCCCCCAAAATATATTTTTCTGTGTGTGTGGTTGCAGGGGTGTGTTTGTATGTATGGTGCATATAGATAGTTAAATTCTACTACCTACCCAGTGGACACCTTGGCCCATGATTTATCTGGAAAAAGGAAGACTTATCAGATTCCATTTTTTTAGTTAACATAATGTGACCTGACAGAGGATCTGATTTTGGTTAGATATCACTGGAAGTGATTTTAAGGAATCATTGATGTCAGTAGTTGGGGAGCAGACTTGGAAAGCTTGATCCTTAAAACATTTTCAAATTTACCACCGAACTCTCAACAAAATAAAAATGGTGGTCCTGGCAGAATTTGCATGCATATGTAAACCGAGGATTAGATAGCCTCATAATGACAGGTCGCCCCACCAGTTGGCTGAAAACAGTTAAACGCGTTCCAGTGGAGCCCACGGTTATCTTTTGGTCTGACCTACATAAGGTTCATTTCTGCCAGTGAAGCAAAACAAACAGCAAGTCTAACTGTCAGAGTAGCCACAGGAGAATCTCTTACCCTTGCCGGTACAACTGTGAAATGGATGCCTTCCGGTTTGGAAGGTAAAAGAGAGAACCATGAAGATTCAGACTCTGGGCTTTGCTCTTGCGTGACAGATGTTTCTTCCATTGTTTTTTACTTCTCTTTTCCTATCAAACGTTCATTTTCAGAGAGCATTGAGCAATTTGCCCTTCTCCATCTAAAACAGTGATCACCGATTGCTTTAAGTAAGACTTGCTCAGTGTTTTCCTGTACTCAGATGAATCACTCTTTTTGTTACATTGTCCAGTTTTAAATGTTGCCATCTGATATTTTATTTTCAGGCTGTCTAGATTTTAATATTGTTGTAATTCCACTGGTCAAAATTATTCATGTCGCTAACAGGTTAGGAGTTTTTTGTTTTTTTGCTTTTTCCTGTTTGTGTTAATTATTCTGTAAATAACATAATGCTCACCTAAGATTGTTAACTAAAAAATAATTTCAACTAGGTGTTTCATTACCAAAAAGGATTTATTCAGGGCAAAAGCAAGGATTGTAACCTGGTGCGTGTAGACATGGCAGGCTTCGCAGACATACTTCCCTGTGTGCCAAGAGGGAGAGAGATTTATAGAAGGAAAGAGGTTAAGGGGAGGATAGTTACAACCATAGAGTTTTATCAACACTTCTTCCTATAGGCTTCTCAGGATGACATAGAGGATTTCATCAAGTGGGAGAATATGTCCTATAAGCTCTAGACCCTCCCATGAGCCCTCCTGACTGATTATGTCTTTACAGCAAGTCAATTACAATCACATTCTATGATGGTTTTAGTTCAGTTAAGAAATGTTGAGATTATTGAGGACATTATTCTTAATCCTCAAAAAAGCATATGATAGAATATAAATGATTTAGTGCCTTGGATTATCATTCACTGTAAGAAAATTACTTCAGTAATTCAATGAGCACATTTTAATGAGTCACCTCTGAAGTTGGTTCCATGCCACTTCATGGGGTCATTGTAGACCAAGATCAGGGAGAAAAATAGTAATTTCTACTTCATGACTTTCTACAAAATTAGGATAAGAAATAAAGAAAATAAACACAACACACTAAACAATATATAGCTCAAATTCTAAAAATTTTATATTAAGATTGTCTAATGTGCTGGAAAGACAAAAAAAAAGACTTTATTTCTTTAAGAGTATTAGAAGGCATTACTAAGAAAATGCCTATCACTTGTTCTCCATCTCCAAAAGGAGAGTGAGCTAAGTAATAAATGGAATTCAAATTCACCTGCTGGAAGGCAGGGAGCCAGATCCAGAGACCTATAATGACTTCAGGCTCTAAGATTATAGAAAACAAAATGTATTGCTTTAAGGATGTTGAACTATGTACAGGCTATCAGGAGAGTCGAGAGTATACATGGAACAATTTCAAGTATTTTTAATG
Source organism: Micronycteris hirsuta (assembly GCA_004026765.1). Lineage (NCBI taxonomy): Eukaryota > Metazoa > Chordata > Mammalia > Chiroptera > Phyllostomidae > Micronycteris > Micronycteris hirsuta. The sequence continues at coordinate 60,540 of PVJI01001907.1, forward strand.
ATTGACTTTATACATATAAATGAAGTTATTAACCTTTCATCAGGAAAGCATGTACTTTTGGTTGTCTGCTAGTGGTGTTTTATTTACATTCTTCAGTTCAGGCTGTCTGGAACTCTATAGGCAAGCAAACTTACTTGGCTAATGTTGGACTTGAACTAATAATCCTCTATTCTTTAGTACCAAGCAAAATAAGCTAAGACTTTAAGTAAGACTAAAGACTGAACCAAACCACACAATAATATCTTGGGGCGGGGGGAGTTAATCTAGATTTCAATACATATTTTATGGGAGGCAAAGAAAGTAGAAATAATAAATGGTTGCATCCTCTTGCTTTTTCAGGATTCTATGTCTATTAAGAGTCTGTAGGACAAAGATATGAATAGGTTGCTCCATACTTGACACTTGAATCTTTGAATAATGCTAAGGTTTTAGAACCCAAACTGAAGTGACTAAAGCATACAGAAAGGAAGGTTATTTTCTTTATAACTTGATTTATGAGTCCAAAATGCAGTCTTGTGATTCTTTTTAATTCAGCTGCTAGCCATCATGGTAACCACTTAATATTATTACTCAATCTGGTCAGCAACTGAGCCAGTTTTCAAGGTGTAACAGTTTTAGAATAGCATTAACAAAAAAAGAATTCTCCAATAAAAGATAAGCATTGTCCAGAATGAAAGACTTGGCTTAAAGCTTTCCTATTTAGTATAAGAGCAAAAAGTAAATCAGATATATTCCCACTGTGGAGCAAGCAGAAGATGGTAGTGTATTTTTGTAGGCATAGAAATAGGAATTAAATAACCCATATATTTTTTACCTGCAAGGTGAGCAAACTTTGGAGAGCAGATAGAGTTACTTTTGTGGGAGTTAAAGTACTGACTTCAGAGAAGAAAATCCTGAGCAAATGGAAGACTGGAGTGTAGCAATAAGGAGAAGAAGAGTCCCAATCTCATCCAAATGCAGTGAGTGCTATGCTAGAGGCAGTTGAGTTAAAACAAGACTGAAAAGTTTTTCCACCAAGAAAATGAGTAGATGATACAATGGTTTATTTCTGTCTGTAATTTCTAGCATTCTATTAGACACAATAGGGGGAAGATATTTTTGCAATTTTATAAATGCTACCCAGAGAAAAGAACATGAGACAGCATAGATGCCTTTTATAAATGTCAAGCAAACGTGTTACTGGATTATAGAATATATAGCAGCTGGGCAAGGTTGCTAATGGAATATGACTATAGAATAGCCTTTTGAGAATAACCATTTTTCCTTTAAGTGGAGGAAATTTTTCTTCTCTTAAGGGCTATAATAAAGTTCACTTAGGGCAAGGCACAGGCAAGTAATGGGGGGCGGGATGGGGACAACTGTAACTGAACAACAATTAAATAAAAAGTTCATTCTGCCCCGGCTGGTGTAGCTCAGTGGATTGAGTGCGGGCTGGGAACCAGAGGGTCCCTGTTCGATTCCCAGTCGGGGCACATGCCTGGGTTGCGGGCCAGGTCCCCAGTGAGGGCTATGTGAGAGGCAACCATATATTGCTCTTTCTCCCTTCCTTCTCCTCTCTCTGAAAATAAATAAATAAAATCTTTAAAAAAAATAAAGTTCATTCAGTCCCCAAGAATCTTTCATTATGGGCTCAGATGAACCATCTGAAGGGCAGGGATACTGGGGCAGACAGAGGAGAAAGGCTGGCCAAGTTCCCACTGACTTTTTCCTGGCTGGTGTGGCTCAGTGGGTTGAGCACTGGCCTGCCCACTGAAAGGTCACCGGTTTGATTCCCAGTCAGGGCACATGTTGTGGGCCAAGACACCAGTTGGGGGCTTGGGAGAGGCAACTGTTCAATGTTTCTCTCACACATCATGTTTTTCTCCCCCATTCTTTCTCCCTTCCTACTCCTCTCTCTAAAATAAATAAGATCTTAAACATTTTCCTCCTGCTTTTGATTTTAATAGGGGTCAGTAAATCCATTAGGACATATCTCATTTTCCCTGAGCCCTGTTGAGTAGAGGCTCAGTGACAGACTGTGAGCCCCCACTCCCTACCAGCCTCTCTGGAGTACTGAACTGAACGGTTTGCTACTCCAGAACCCTTAGGAGTCCTGTCAATCGGTTTCCTTAACCTGGAGTGGATTTAGAAAATTTCTAGACTTTAATTAGATTAATGAAGAAAAAGTAGACAGCTTCTCTTTTTTAAAAAGTCTCTAAAATGTGAACTTTATAATATTTAATTCACTATCCTCACTCCTAACTTTGGTGTCATAGGCCAATACCCTTTTCTGCTGAGTGGATGCTAAAGGAAGAAAAATAAAAATAAAAATACCTTCAATGCCCACTTTATTTGAGGCACATTTCTAATTGTGACTTGCTTACTGATATGCCTGTTTATCAGTAAGAATTTTTACATAGAAAAATAGAAGTGCAGAGACTTCATATCTATTGTCTTCTTTGTTTTAGTGTATTAAGGCCTTTCATATTATCTTTCTTTAATATATCTGTGACTTGTGTCCATACGATTCCTGAGAGGTAGAGTTGAGGTTTGAATCAACTATGCTCCTTCTGATGCGCTACATGCACAGGAGGTGGGAGGGAAAAGGAAATGAAAGGGTGTGCCTAGGGTAACTTAGAGCCAGCTATATTGCACCCGTTTTCTAGAATATAAATGTCAAATGCGTTTTCCAACAGTGAAGTCATTATCCTTTTTTCCCCCAGTGTAGTTTATTTAGGAAACATGAATTCAATTTACTATTTATCTTAAAAGATAAGTAATAAGTAACCAAGTGTAGTTCAGGAGACACCAAAAGTAAGAAGCACATTATATTATAGAAAACAATGCTCATGATTGCATATCTAACATTTATACACATGCCATGTTCAAAGTGAGCATATACTCATGATGGTGCCTGTCATTTGACAAATTTAATGTTTACAATTAATGTACTGATATTAATGACAATTTTCACAGCAAGAATTTGGACCAGTTAGGTGAATCTACATAATTTTCATAAGATCTCAGCACTGTCTTTCTTAAAAAGTTATGTTTTATTGGGGTGGCATTGGTTAATAGAGTTATATAGGATTCAGGTGTGCAATATAGTACATCATCTGTATTGTATTTTGTTTCATCACCCAAAGCCAAGTCTCCCCCGCCACCGTGCATCTCCCCTATACTCTCTTCCTCCCCCCACCCTCTTTTGTCTTGTAATCCCCATCTGTTATCTGTGTCCATGAGTGTGATTGTTGCCTAATCTCTTCACTGGTTTTACCAAACCTGCCAACCCTCCTCCCTTCTAACCGCTGTCAGTTTTCTGTATCTTTGTTTCTGTTTTGTTTGTTAGTTAATTTTATTAGATTCCGCAGGTAAGTGAAATCATATGGTACTTGTCTTTCTCTGACAGGCTTATTTCATTAGCATAACACTATCCAGGTCCACCCATGCTGTCAAAAAGGTAAGATTTCCTTCTTTTTTTATGACCAAATAGTATTCCATTGTGTAAATGTACGACTTCATTTTTAATCCACTTATCAGCTGATAGGCACTTGGACTGCTTCTGGTCTTGGCTATTGTAAATAATGCTGCAATGAACATAGGGGTGTGTATATTCTTTCAAATCAGGGTTTTGGGTTTCTTCAAATATGTTCCCAGAAGTGGAATCACTAGGTCATAAGGCAGTCTATTTTTAATTTTGAGGCGATTCCAAATTGTTTTCACCAGTGGCTGCACCAATATGCATTTCCACCTACAGTGTATGAGGATTCCCTTTTCTCTTATATCCTAGTCAAAACTTGTTTTTTGTTGATTTATTGATGATAGTCATTCTGGCAGGTATGAGGTGACATCTTATTGTGGTTTTAATTTGCATTTCTCTGACGATTACTGATGTTGAGCATCTTTTCATATGTTTATTGACCATCTTTATGTCCTTTTTGGAGACATGTCTATTCAGGTCTTTTACCAATTTTTTAACTGGATTAGGTGGGGATTTTTTGTTTTGGTGTTGAGTTGTATAAGTTCTTTATAAATTTTGGATTTTAAGCCCTTATCAGATGTGTCATTGGCAAATATGTTCTCTCACTTAGTGGGTTGTCTTTTCACTTTGTTGATGGTTTCCTTTGCTGTACAAAAATTCTTTAGTTTGATGTGGTCCTATTTGTTTATTTTTCTGTTTGTTTCCCTTATGTGAGGAGATATATTGACAAAAATATTGTTATGAGAAATGACTGAGATTTTACTGCCAGTATTTTCTTCTAAGATTTTTATGGTTTCAAATCTTATATTTAAGTTGTTAATCCATTTTGAGTTTATTTTCTTGTGTGGTTTAAAAAGGTAGTCTAATTTCATTTTTTGCATGTATCTGTCAAATTTTCCCAATACTGTTTATTGAATAGACTATTTTGCCATTGTATATTCTTGCATTCTTTGTCAAATGTTAATTGACCATAAAGTCATAGCTTTATTTTGGGGCTCCTTATTCTGTTCCATTGATCTATGGGATTTGTTCAAACTGTGTCCAATCACGTAATGTGAAAAGTAGAGACATTTATTGAAAAAGATATAACTACAAGGAACATTGTACATAGGACGATGATACCTCAGTCCCCTTCAAAGTAGGCACCTTGTGACCTCACACAGTTCTCCCAATCACCATCAGCTGCCCCATCATGTTTTCCTGAATCTCATTGATGGTTTGAAATCTCTTCCCTTTCAAAGATGATTTGAGTTTTGGGAAAAGCCAGAAGTCACAGGGTACCACTTCTGGGCTGTAGTGGGTTGAGTCACCTGGGTGATTTGATGTTTCACCAAGACACTCAGCAGGAGACATGAGGCATGGGTGGGCAGGTATTGTCACGATGAAACAGCCAATCACCAGTAATTAGCCCATAGGTGTGGGCTTCAGGATCATCCAAATAGTTTCTGTGGAGGAATGCTGAAGCTTAACACAAAATTTGATGCAGCTTCATTGCTCTACTTGCTCATTCATTTTGAGCGTGAAGGCCACACAGTACACACGCTCACTCAGTGACTTCTACCATCCCTGACTAGTACAGGGAAATCATCATTGTTCACACATGCACATTCCAACCCACTCTCCTTGGCTGCCAGGTTACATTGGTGTCACACATTTTTGTTATATTAACAATGGCTTGACTTTCTTCAGATAGACATCAATGTAATATTTAATTAAAACATACTAAGTATTGTATACCTATATTCAGTTGCTCTGATTGTACATTTCTTTTTTTTTTAAGATTTTATTTATTTTTAGAGAGAGGGGAAGGGAGGGAGAGAAATAGCAATGTATGGTTGTCTCTCACATGGCCCTCACTGGGGACCTGGCCTGCAACCCAGGCATGTGCCCAGACTGGGAATCGAACCTGGACCCTTTGGTTCCCAGCCCTCGCTCAATCCAGAGCTACACCAGCCAGGGCCTGATTGTACATTTCTTGAAGTCCAAAACACCATGTTTTCTATATTTTCCCGTGAGGTGGTGTAGAAAATGCTCCAAGTGCCATTGTTCATTTTCTGTTTTGAAGCTTTCTCCTTCTGCCCATCCCAGTCCTTAATCCATTGGTTTTACATGTCCAGTTACCCTTCTGCCTACCACCCCTTCCACAGATGACTTAGGTAGTCACATGTGCTTCTTTAATGTGATACAGCAGTTCCCAAGTTGTTGTCTCACTTGCCAGGTCTCTGTGCCATGCTCAGAGCCTGTAATTACGTGATGCCACTATCTAAACTCTTGTGTAGTCCTGTATCTGTGATGGTCTTAGGTTCAGCACATGTTTCCTCCTCCCCTTCTTCAAATGTATGGCAGGATCGTCCTTCTCTGCTCTCTTTAAATTTAGATATGGCCGTGTGATATGCTTTGACCAATGACTTCTGAGCAAAAGAGTTGTGTGTCACATGTTTTGGGGAGTTTCAAAAGCCGTTGCAAAATTTACATTTCCAATTTTTCCTGTTCTAGTCATCAGTGAAGCAGCAACCCCGATCAGTCTGGGTTGTTGTGTGACTGTGATAGTGATGTCTACTTGCAGACCTCCATTGGATCTTAGTGTGCATGAGAAATCATGTGCTATCGTAAAAGTACTGAAATGTTATGTTATTTGTTATACATGTTAATTCTCTCATGCTTGGTATTTGCACTGACATATGTTCTAGAATGAGAGTTTATATTCCCTCAATTTCTGTTTATTGCTTTCTTTTTTTAATTCTCATGTCATTAAAAAAGAAAATAAAAAGCCCTCAAATCAGAAATCTGTCCCTGAGTGGAATAAAATTCCTAAAAAGGTAATTTTTAACATGTTTAGATAAATATCTTGTTTAAGTTTTTCCCCAAGAATTATCTGCAGAGAACCTCAGTGCCGGAATGATTGTATCTCTAAGAAATATTTTGACTTGTACAAGGCCAACATAAACTTGGTATTGGAATTTGCAGATCATTCTCTGAGCATAAGATTAAAAGAAAGAGTTTTAAAGTTTTCAGCTGGTATATATCAGTATGTCTTCTTTAATAACAGAAAGCAACAAGACTAAAGGCTCAAAACTTTGGTATTTTATATAAAGAAATAATGTTATTTATTCCCAGATCACTGATTTTATCATTCTTAAGTCAATTTACTAAGTTTTTGATGGCTTTTATGAAAAAGTAGGTGGTCTAGACTGGATATCATATCAAATAGGCAGATATGTGGGTCATAAAAACAACGCTTAAAAGATTTAGTCTGTTGTGGCTCTGTAAAAGGAACAAAAGGCTTAAAGGAAGTGACTGAATAAATCATGCCACTGGACAGTTAATTTAGGCTGAAAATGACCTGAAGCACTCGCTTAGAACACTCTTGTTTATCAGTTTTACCATATATATATCAAAAAATTTCAAAACTAGAATTTACCTTCAAAACTCTCTAATTCAGTGATTATCAACCATCAGCTTGTTAACTTGTTAAGCATGTGTGTGTGTGTGCGCGTTTATTTATGTGCTGGTGAAGGGTTGCAGAGATTGGTAAAAGGTTATAATTCCCAGGCAATCTTTGAGGTCTTCTTGTTCAGTGGGTCTCTGGTGGGCCCCAGAAATCTTATTTTCTAGATCATTCTGATCATTAGGTTAGACTTTAATTCTAACCTAATTAAGACCTAGGATAATGGAGCATCTTACCTGTAGCAGGGGTTCTGTTCATGTTTGTGAAAGTGGCCAGGTAAATACTCATACATTCAGATGCGGATATATGTTTTTGCTGTATTAATGTTTGTATTTTATTTTCAATTCACTTAAAACAATTGAAGGCTGATTCTGCATGAATAGATATAAAAGATACCATTTTTTAGTTTATAAAAATGTACATTTTAAGAATTTGACACACTTGTTGACTCTTCTTTGTCTTGTTTTTCTTTTTCTTTTTTCTTTTTTCTTTTTTTTTTGCATTTTTTGTAGCTTAATAGTATCTACTTTAGATGGTTTTAATTCCAGGAGTAGGAAAAAATTATTTTCCTTAGTTTACATTTAACTGTCCTACCTCCTCAAAATCTAAGTGCTTTCTCCTGATGTATAACTTCTTTCAAAAACCATCTACTCCCTTTCTCTTCACTTTAAATTTATTTCAGTTTGACAAACAAGAGTAATAAAAATTACTTCTATAATTTTATAAAAAGTTTTATTAAAAATATTTAATGTAATCACTTCTCCATCACCTAAGCAGAAGTAGTAGTACAGCATCTAACTGATAGAAGCCCAAAGTGCATGTAAATACAATCTAGTAGAACCAAATAAATAAAACAGTGGGGCTCCTAAATGAGGGGGAAATGCTGTAAGTAAAATGATGTCTCCAAATACATAGCTTTGAAACTGTTCAAACAAGAATTAGATGTTTATAAACAGTATTTGTGTTGTAAACATTCCCACTAATTTGTATTTTTAAAAAATATTTTATTGTTTATGTTATTAGTTTTCCCAATCTTCCCCCCTTTCCCCCTACCACCCAGCCCACCCCCAAAAAAGAAAACATACCAGCACATCACAATTTGAGACAGGAGAATAACAAACTATATGAAGGAAGAATAGCCCTGAACAACTCCCAAAAGAACAGTTAAATCTCAAAGTATTTAAAAAATAAAACGTTTAAAAAATTCTGGAATGATTTTTGTCAAGCCCATGATTATATTCTGATCAATTTCTTCATCTATTTTTCTCTATAGCTGATCATGACTTTTGATTTTCCACTAGTTGTTTTGGATGAGTTGAAGGTAGAAATTGCTGAAAGCAAACACAAAAGTTGTCAGGGGGTAGGGAGTGGGAGCGTCATCAACAGGGTCAGAGTAAAGAAATTATTCATATGTGTTCTCCAACAGCATCTGGAAGTAAATTCTGTAAAACTGTATAAAGGTGTGTACTCAAGCCTATACCACTACTAAATTTTAGCTGAATCAAAGGCCCTGAAATTATAAAAGAACGTTTTGCCCTGGCTGGTGTGCCTCAGTGGGTTGAGTGACAGCCTGTGAACCGAAGGGCCACTGGTTTAATTCTCAGTCAGGGCACATGCCTGGTTTGCAGACCAGGTCCCCAGCAGGGGGCGCGCAAGAGGAACCACACATTAAAGTTCCTCTCTCTCTCTCCCTCCCTTCCTCTCTGTCTAAAAATAAATAAATAATCTTTTTTTTTTAAAGAATGTTTTAATGTTTTCAGGTAGGAGCAAACATACATTTGTTTACTTGTTATTAAGACCCCTCCTTTGCCCCAATATGCCTTGACGGATATTAATCATCATCAGTGTCAGCAACGGCACCATCTGTGTCATCATCATGATCACTGCCAGGTGCACTCCTGAACTTTCAGTATACTTGTTGCTTATTTAAAACAAGTAACAAAGGCATGTGCCCTAACTTCTGAAAGACCACTTTTTGTAAATCCAGTTTTATTTAGATATAATTTACATGTAACAAAATTCACTCATTTTTACATAGACAGTTCTATGAATTTTGACAAATGTATGTAGTTCTGTAACAATCCCTGAAACATTCCTGTGTCCATTTTAGTCCTTCTCCTCTTCCAACCCCTCATACGTAGCAACTGTTGATAGATGTTTGTAATTATAGCTTTACTTTTTCCAGAATGTCAAATAAATGGAATCATCCAGTATGTAGTCTATTATGTCTGGGATGTTTCAGTTAGCATAAAAATTTTTACATTCATCATGTTGTTTTATATGTCAATCATTTATTCATTTTTATTGCTGAGTAATTTTCCATTTTATGGTTATACCATAGTGAGGTTCTCCGTGCAGCATAGGATTGAAATTGGGTGTTTTCAGACGTGTACATTTATGAATAAAGCTGTTAATATATTTTTTCACACAGGTGTTTGTGCCTAACTAAAAGCAGTTAAATTATAACTTTAACTCAATGCCACATGAACATGCCAATAGTATATAGAGCCTTAAAAATTGTGATATTGGGAATGATTAATAATTACTTCAATAACAATGTTTTACATAATGTAAACAGAACAGCAGTATGTTAATACATCTTATGAACTGTTTATCACATACATATATGATTTATAGTATAGTAACATTTATTCTACATTTATTCTATTAATAATCATCAAAAGTAGAAGTAGGGAGAAAATCTACAAAATAATCATCCTTATTATTATTATTATCATTATTTGTGTTCCAAATGGCAGCGTTAAGACACTCCCCTAATATCTACTTTTCTCCTTTTTTTTTTTTTTTTTTAGATTTTATTTATTTTTAGAGAGGGGGAGGGAGGGAGAAAGAAAGGGAGAGAAACATCAATGTGTGGTTGCCTCTTGAGTGCCCCCCACTGGGGACCTAGCCACAACCAAGGCACGTGCTCTGACTGGGAATTGAACTGGCTACCCTTTGGTTTGCAGGCCGGCACTCAATCCACTGAGCCACACCAGCCAGGGCTACTTTTCTCCGATTTTTAACTCTATTCCTTGCTTAAGGCTATGGAAGACTCTAATTGAATAAAGAAATAATTATATTTACATAGTACCAAGAAAATTAAAGGGTTTTAATGATAATCATTTGTGCAAATATCTTCCAAAAAATAAGAAGACTCAAGATTTCCATTCTTTCTACAAATTGCAATGGGACCCACATTTCCTCAGTTAGCCTCTCCCTCTTCTACTGCTGACCAGGGGAAGAAAAGGCCTTCTAAGCCCAGGAATATTAACCTACCATTAAATAGGTTCCACTAAAAACACAGAGTTATGAAATAAAGGCCTGTTTTTATCTGTTTCTCCAGACCTCACTACTTAAATTATTGGGAGCTAAACTGGGCTGGACTGGCCATACAGGTAGTTTTAATAGGCACATACTCACATGCATTGCAGTTGGGGTTATGGAGAAATTTTTGCTTCTGCCAATTCTCCCCATAATCCTTAGGTATATTCTCATTCAAATCAACAAGAGCTTCCATGTCCACCATTAGATTGTTTTGATTAAAGACATATTCTCTAGTATTTTGGAAACCCATAAATTCTAAATTTAAAGCAAGACTATAATAAAATTGTACAGTAATGTTGTCATAAGTCTCTTAGGGATTCTGTATTTGTTTTGACTATGGCAGATAAAGTATTATGAGTTTGTCATTTGAATTATGCCGGTAACTGCAGAAATAGCTGAACGTATGTTGTATATGAACATAATTTTATTTTACATACTCTGATAGTGTGCTCATGTCACATTGTGTTCTACATTTATTTCTTTGGTCGTTTTTTTCATTAATATTAGATTTATGTCACAAGTATAATTCTGCTGGCACATGGGAAAATGGCACCCTCTAGAGGGTCCTTAAGTCTTCTATACAATTCTTGAGGCTACTCACTATAGCAAATTTTAGTTTGATCACTATTCTAACCTTAATAATTTGAAATTAACATAAATGTCTCTATGGAGCCAGGAGAGTTTTCTCCTTCACTGACCCAAATTTATTAAGTGGACTTCCAGGACCTCTGAGGATGTGCACATTAACTAGGGCAGCCTGTAATTCATGGTCTTGTGTGTGTGTGTGTGTGTGGGGGGGTGTAACCTTGGGTCTATTGTTCTAATTTCTTTCCATCCCAAGATCAAAGCCTTGATAGGCAGTCTATAACCAATTGCCAGAGCAGGCATCAACTCAAAATTTTCATCTTCAGTCAGCTGCTGCTCCCCTTTCCCTATTTCACCGATGCAACAGAATAGTATAGAAACCATTTTTCCTAGAAAGTATGTTCATGGTAAGAGCGTGGTATATGTTCATTAAAACCAAGCAATAAATCGTGGCATTTTTTGGAAATATTCAAGATAGCTCTGAAACCCACTAGTATCCAATCTTACCAACTTAGGTTTGCAGAGGTCTTTTCAATAGTCAATAAATAAAAGGTAGAGAATGATAGTTTTATAACATCTGTTTCCTTTTAACACACCCTCCTTCCCTTTTCTATAAGCCTGTGTATATTACGACATGGTCAGGGTACTTCATGTTTTATGTACAGTGAATTTCAGAGCCCACTGTCATTAACATGTGAAGTAATTTCATATAAGCCCTTGACATAAAAATTGTAAGAGTGAGAAGGTATTTATAGAACTAACAGCTCCAACAATAAACATTACTACAAGCCAAGCATAAAGAATCCATAGATCTTATTTAGGTGTTCATTAAATTTAGAAAGGTGTTCGGCGCAGTATTTCTCGAGTCTGGTAGTTTGAGAATGAGCATATTTGACTTTTGCTAAAGCATTTAAGTTAAACATTTTTTCCTGTGATTCTTCCACAGTTCTTGGTAGCATAGTTTAGGACGGCCTTAGAAACTGTGGAAACTCACATTAAAACAATAACTTTTTTGCTTTTTAATTAATAGATGTGTTAAGTTAAATGAAAAGAAACTGAGGTTCTTTTGCTTTGTCAGGGAATCAAAGATTCTGCAAAGCCTTGATCAAAAAACATACAAACAAACAAAAATTTTTGAAGAGGAAGAAAAAGAGCTCTAATTGTTTACCAATAAGAAGAATGTTGTTTCTCTTCTTTCTTTTTTTACATAACAATGAAAGATTTATCACAATTCATTATATTCACTCCCTTGCTTTCTTTTTGCCACAATAGTTTCTGTTTTCATTCTGCTTATCTGTTCTAAGACCTGGTAGTATGTGGCACATTGTATGTTTTGAACAAATGAATGAATCAAAATGTAAAACATCAGTTCCATTTAGAATTATACTCAATTTTTCTGAATTCTGGGAATAGAAGTAAAAAACAGCTCTTTTTCTGCAAGCTTGGTTTGTTCTTTCTTTTTTTAAATTCAGTAATTCAGTATCATTAACTGTAATCACAACACTGTCATTAGCTCTTCAAAACTTGTTCATCTTTTAGCAAGTTTGCACACTTCGACCGACATCTCTACAATTTTCCGGCAAATTTTTTTTCTTTGTTTTTCCAATTTATGTGAGTAGAGCCATCCTCTACCTACCAGATTGTCAAAAACAGAACATGGGTTATTATAAATATCTCCCTTTTTTCTTCTTTCTCCAATTTATCATTATCACTAGGTCTTTCCATTTTTTTTTAATGTATTTTTCACCTACTCAATACTTCCGCTCTCTGTTATCCCTTAGATCAGGGTGTCAAACTCATTTTCACTGGGGGGCCACATCAGCCTCAAGGTTGTCTTCAACTGGCCAGATGTAATTTCAACTCCTTAACTGTTAAGGAGCAGTTACATTTGTACAGCGCTAAAACTATGTGGGCCCTTCGAAGGCAACCTCAAGGCTGATGTGGCCCCCGGTGAAAATGAGTTTGACACTCCTGCCTCAGATCTGGAACATTGGCTGTAGTCTCCTGATGTCTCCCTGCCACAATTATTTTCTGCCTCCAATACAGCTGCACAAGAGCATTTTTGTTTTAATTTCTGTTTTTCTCTCAAGTTTCAGTTCATACGTAATATCTCTAAGATGTCTCCTGTTACTCGTTCCCCTTGCTCAGGAATAAATTTGTATATATTTTTCAGGGCAATCCCTTGAAGTCCCTGTGAGTATTCACCATGTCACATATCACGTCATTTACTCTTCTGTCTCTTCCATGAGAATGCAAACTCATTAATATCAATAATATATTTGATTGTATAGGTTCCTATGTAGAAGTTATCGTCAAGTACTAATCATTAAATATATATTTGATGCATGCATAAGTGAATTAAAAACAGAATTAAGTGCATTATTAGAACTGTTGCAGTAATAACTTAGAATTGTTTTAGAAAATAGTCACGAAGTCCGAAGCTAGGATGAGAACTTAATGTATGTTTTCGAAAAACCTTCTCAAATGGCAAGTAATGGGAGCTGACCGTTTCAAATGAGTCATCTTTTTGAGATAGAAAGGTGCTGAAGTCAACTCAGCAAGAGTCAGCAAATGTTTACTGTAAATGTTATATGGTGATAATTTTTACATTGTGAAAGTGGTAAAGTCCCTGTCAAAGGTATTTAACTCTATCATTGTGTCAGGGGAAAAAAACCACAGACAGTACGTAACTTTAAGGGCCTGTGTTCCGATAAAACTTTATTCACAAATACAGGGAGCTCATTGGATTTAGCCTACAGGGTTTGCAGACCCCTGCTCCAGACCTCAGCAAAGAAATACTCACCCATACAGTGTACAGAAATATAACCAAATGTATATATGGACCTTGTGTCCTGCAAGCTCACTGCAAATGTTTATTAGTCTAATTGTGTGTGTGTGTGTGTGTGTGTGTGTGTGTGTATTCCCTAGTATGTTCTATAAAAGATCATATCATGTTAGCATGTTGGTACACAGGTAGTTTTATTTCTCTCTTTACAATTCACATGACTTTCGCATCCTTAATTATTCTGACTAGAACCTGCAGTACAAGGACATCATTGTCTTGTTTCTTACATGATGGAGTAAGTATTCAGTTTTCCATTATTAAGTATGGTATTGGCTGTGGGGTTTTTTTGTAGAAGCTTTTTATTAGGTTGAGAAAGCTCCCATCTACTTACAGTTTGGTAAGTGTTTTTATCATGAAAGGGTATTGGATTTTGTCAAACACCTATTCTATATATATATATATATATATATATATATATATATATATATATTTAATATATATATTTAGATGACCACATGTTTTTGTCTTTTATCATAATGATTCAGTATATAGCACTGATTAATTTTTAGATGTTAAATCAACCTTCCCTTTTTGTGAAAATTCAAGGCTTAAACAGAATTCCTTTAAAATTAGCATATCTATAGCAGAAGCTATTTGCCTGAAGGTCATGGGAAAAATGTAGCTAGAAATAATGTAGAGTCAGAGGGAGCAAGCATTTCACTCTGCTACATGAACTCTAATTTTGCTGCTTTCATGAGTTTTGGTATGTTTGTTTTTGTTTTAATTCACCTCAAAGGATTTTCTAATATCCCTTTTGATTTCTTTTTTGCAACCCTTGTTCTTTAGAAATGTGTTGTTTAATTCCCGTATATTTTTGAATTACCCAAATCTCCTTTTTTATTATGTAAATAAATTGTATTCTCTTCAGAAAACATACTTGGTACAATTTGAATCATTTTAATTTTATTCAGTTTTGGTTTTTGTTCCAACAGGTGGTCCGTATGTTTATAGCATTGTTCACAGCCTCACTTTCCTTGTTGGTCTTCCTCCTTGATGCTCTTTCCATTATTGAAAGTGCAATACTCCAGTTACTGTTTAATGCTCTGGTCTTCCCTCCAGTTCTGCCAGCGTGTCTCTTACATTTTTGTACTGTGGTTTCATGCATAAGTTTTATGTCTTCATGATAGATTCACCCTTTAATTCTATTAAACGCCATTTATTGTCCTTAGTAACAATTTTTAAGTCTATTTTGTCAGATATTTGTGGATCAAACACAGCACCATTTTTCTTGCCATTTATATGATATATCCTTTATGTTCAAATTATTTGCATCTTCAAATTTAAAACATGTGTTTTGTTTTATTACGTATGTTGGTATCATGTCTTTTCCATGTTAGTTTCATCCAATCCCTTCCTCTGGTTTGGGGTAGAATACAGACTTTGGTACTGAGAGTGATTCTAGAGAGACAGGATCTTAAGAATGTGTTCTAAATTGATTGTGGGGAGTCCAAAGCCAGGTCTTTTATATGATTAGATTTAAAGGAAGTAATGACTATCTACAATGGTAAAGGGAGACAATTGAAATATCGTGGTGACTGTGGCACAAGTATGAAAAATGTCATCATCGGATACTCCTAATCAAGTATTCATAAAAGGTAAGGTTCTAGGTGACCTCATATTTGATATCATAGAACGCTTTTAGCTGGTCGATCCTTATGGTGCCAGAAAAAAGTAAAGGGGAAAAAGCAGTAGCTCAAGGCTTTTAAATTACCAGCTCAAGCTCCACATAAATGACTTAAAAATTTCTTTGTCTGCTCTTATTTCTCATAGTCATGGAGCTGAGATTTTTGAAAAACAAACTGTCAGTGTGAGAAACATCCAGACCAGTAAGAACTTTTTTATGAGTGTATTTGAGCCAAACTGACCATGATTGCTGGGAACAAACCTGCATGGATTGAGGAAATGCTCCAGAGAACGGCAGTTCCACACCATGCTTTATACATTACAATCAATAGAGAGGACATGGTGGACTACATGAAATACACGGGTGATAGATGAGGGAGGTGGGAGAAAGCAAAGTGGGAAAACTTGTGGGACTGGAAAAAAAGTACTATGATAGACACGTACTTCTTTTACGCAGGTGGGTACAGGGTAGTTAACAGTCAACAATTAAAATAACAATGAGATTTGTGGTCTCCCTCTGGTATGGTGTCTCTGTGCTTTGAGGGGTTCGGAAAAAGGAAGTTATTTTGACATTCCAAAGCTATGTTATCATTGAAGCAAAAAGACAATAGACAGGTTTAATTAAAATAAAGATTGACTTTTGTTGGGAAAATTCTAACCTAGGATGTAACTACCTGGCATAAACTACTTTCAGTTAATAAGTTTTCTTTCAGAACAACCTTTGGGGTTACTTTAGGTCTCTGAGTTTGTAAGGCTGCCTCGCAGGCCTCCCCTGAACTCATTGGGGTTTGTATGTGGCCTCTTTTAGTCCACAAAACCCAGATTCTTATTCTGTGAATCGCTGAATTACAATGCAAACTGAATTGCTAACCTCACAGCATGTATGCTATTAAATAAGGTTATTGATTTGGAAGGAATTGGACCTTGAAAACGGGAATCAGTTTATACACACAGGTTCTGATGAAGTGGGAATTATTCTGTTCAGTCGTTTTTTGGTAGTAGAAACTGCCCCTCTATCTCTAAAACATTACTGTAGCCTATCAATCAGAGTTGGGCTTATGAACCTCAGATAATCAATAGAATTTAGCTCGAGTCCATCTCACAGTGGGCCCTGTAACCACCCAAACCCATCCTGTGTGTTACTTTGGCCCATTAACCTAGTAATCTGAAAAAGTACTGAGTGGGGCCGGGGCCTCCTAAATAGGTCAAGGCTGTCACACTAGGTGCTCTGTCATTTTTTCCGTAATGATCCACAGACCTACTGATGCCTGAACTGTCCATGTGAGAAAGGGACAGTTCTGTCTGGCAGTTCTCTAGAGCAGCAATTTTCAACCTTTTCGTCTCATAGCACACACAAACTAATTACTAAAATTCTACAACACACCAAAAATATGTATTTTTTGCCAATGTGACAAAAATAGGTATAATTTTGATTCATTCACACAGGATGGCCATTGTTGTATTGGCTGTGGTCATTTTCTTATTTTACAATCAAAGGGAAAAATGTCAGAGCCTCTGACTAAATAGTCAGTTATCACCTGTTTTAAAAATTCTTGTAGCACACCAGAGTGTTACAGCACACTGGTTGAAAATCGCTGCTCTTTAGATAAGTCATAGCACAAGTCCTTAGGATTTTTGAGCAAAGCCCTGATATCCTTTGTGGACAACTACTGTTCTATTAAGGAACAACTTTTAACTTGCTACTAGACCTTAATAGAGACTAAATGCTTAAATATGGGCTACCGTTTACCATGCAATCTGAGACATCTGTCATGAATATATGTTGTATATCCCGTTAAGCCTAAAGTTGGGTGTATTCAGAAGCACTCCATCATCAAATGGAAGTGTGTGTGTGTGTGTGTGATCAAGCAGACCCCGAAGGCACAAAGAAGTTACATAAGGAAGTGGCCCAAATGTTCATGGTCCCCAGTCCTGCTACATTATCTTTCATCTTTCAACCAGTACCTATGGCCTCATTGGGAGTTCCCTAAGATCCCTGTTCGGGACAGATCTGCCTGGCAAATGACAATTGTAGCTCAGCCTTATGGGAAAGCCCATATGTGCGTGGTGGCACGCAGGATGCCAAACCCAAAGATCAGCTCTCTCGTGGGAAATCAGGCCTGCATTATACCTAGGCTGCTTTGTGACTTGCTCTTGGCTAAAACTCTCTCACCCTGGATTGAGGCAGCGGATGCTTGCTGCGTATCTTTGAAGTGGCTTCCTGAAGTCTGCTAATTCTCCGAAGGACTGAAGTATAACCAGACCAATTACATTTATCATTCCCTTGCATTTGCAACATTCTTTCCTTGTTAATCTGTAAGAAGTAATCTGTAACATCCTTTCCATTGCTATGTGTAAAAATTAATTACCTAAAGCAAACTTAAGTATAATGAATGAAAACCTTCTTTGATATATGCTATAAGAAAGCCAATAAAAGCCTGTCAAGCCAAGGGTTGGGGTGCTTTCCCCTTGAGAAAGTGGACGTGCAGTCCCCTTTTTTCTCCACAGGATTTACATAGTCCCCGTACATTTATTTACAAATCAGCCACAGCGTACGGATTCTGCAGGACAGGATCCGCAACAATCCCTTTGCTAAGGATACTAAGGAAGAAAAACTTTGGATCTGGTTTACAGATCTTACAGATGGTTGAGTATGATATGCAAGTGCTACCCCCAAAATGGACAACCATAGCATGACAGTCTTTTCTGGAACATCCCTGAAGGACAGTGGTGAAGGATATTGCTTTTAGTCGATAGAATCTTGAGTTCAGTGCATGTAGTTTTTCATTTTGCTTGAAAGAAGTAGCCACATGTAGCAATGTATATTGATTTCTAGGCTGTAGCCTGTGATTTGTCTCAGTGGTCAGCAACTTGGGTGGAACATGATTGGAAAACTGCTGATAAGAAGGTCTGGGGAAAATATATGTAAATAGACCTCTCTGAATGGACAAAGAATATGAAAATATTTGTGCTTCATATGAATGCTCAGCATACTGTTACCTCAGCAGAAAAAGATTTTAATAATCTAGTGGGTAGGGTGGTCTGTATGTATCAGTCAGCCTTTTTCCCCTGAGGCATTTTTTTGTCATTGTCTAATGAGCTCAGAGAAAATTGCCCATGGTGGCATAAATGAAATTTATATGAGCTCAGCAACACAAACCAGTGAAACGCTAACCAGTGCTTACCTGGCTGCAGCCATGGGTGATTGCCCATTCTGCCCCCAGAGACCGATGCTGAGTATGGCACCATCCCCTGGGCCAGTCAGCCAGCTACCTGGTAACAGGGTGATTACGTCAGTGCTCTTCTATACTGAAAGTGACAGAACTTTGTTCTGACTGGAAGAGACACTTGCTCTGGGCTTAGTACTGCTACAATTGTATACAAGGTCGTTCTGTCATGTTAAATGGAAATACTGTTTTATTTGGAGATTAAGCATTATTTAAGGAGAGATATACTCTTTTTAACAGGTGCCAGGTTAACAAGAGTAGAAGTTTGTGGTGGTTAGTTTTATGTGTCAACCCAGCAAAACTATAATACCCAGGTATTTAATCAAGTACCTGTCTACATATTGCTGTGAAGAATTTTTTGTAGATAAAGTTAGCATCTACAATCAATTGATTTAAATATTGGAGGTTAACTTTATTAATATAGATGGACCTAATTTAATACATTACAATCCTTAAGAGCAAAAACAGAAGAAAGTCTGCCTCAAGACTGAAGTGTCAGCTTCTACCTGAGTGGCCTGCCTGCCGGTCTGCTCTGCACATTTCGAACTTGCTGGCCCCCACAGTCCTACCAGCTAATTCCATGAAATAAGTGTCTTCACAGACATCGATTCTATTTCTCTGGAACGCTGGCTGATACAAACCGTTTACTCCATTTACTTTTTAATGTAGTTACTAACCCAGTAGAATTATATCTGCCATTATGCTATTTATTTATTTTTGTGCCTCTGTTTTTAACTATTCCCTTATTTTATGAGAGAGATTTTCTAGCCTAATGTATCATTTTATTTTTGTCTTTTATTATATGTATTGAGATATTTTCCTAATTGTTTTCCTGGAAATTATATTTACATCTTAACTTAAAATTATCTAGTTCCAATTAATAACAATTTGATGTTAATGTAAAAAACACTTAACTCCAATATATTTATTTTTTCATCTTCTTTTTTACTCTTATTGCCATACAAATTACTTCTTTATATATCATAATCCCATTAACACAGTTTTACATTTATTGCATTATAAAATGTCTTTTGTAGTAGGAAAACAGTTACAAACAGAAATACATTTTTGGTTGAAAATGGAAATTTTAAAAACATAACATTTTGGCTCTTTGGGGACTGTTGTGGTTTTACAAAATTATTATTTTTTCTATTTCTGTGAAAATTGCCATTGGAATTCTGATTACATTGATCTATAAATTATTTTGGATAGCACAGATGTTTTTAAATATTAATTATTCCTACCAATCTTAAGATAGAAAAACAAAGCTGGATAAATCACACTTCCTGATTTCAAACTGTATTACAAAACTCTACTAATCAAAAAAGCATGGTTTTGGCATGAAAACAAACAGAACAATAAGATAGACTAGAGACCTCAGAAATAAACCCAGGCATATATGATCAATTCATTTATCATAAAGGCGCAAATTATACATATGGGGAAAAGATGGTCTCTTCAATAAATGATGGAAAAATTAAATAACCATGAAAACAATGAACTTACACTGTACATAAAAATCAACTCAAAATATTTAAAGACATCAACAGGTAAGACTGAAATCATGAAACTCCTAGAAGAAAATGTAGAGGATAAGCTCTGTGACATCAGTCTTGGCAATAAATGACTTTTAGATTTGAAGTGAAAAGTAAAAGCAATAAAAGTGAGAACAAACAAGTGGGACTACATCAAACCAAAATGCACCCGCACAGCAAGAGAAACCATCAACAAGAAGAAAAGGCAACCTATGGAATCAGAGACAATGTTTCCAACAGCATAGTCAATAAGGTATTAATATCTAAAATATATAGAGACCTCAATAGAAAAAAATACAATTTGATTTTAAAATGGACAGAGGACTGGAATGGACAGAGGACTGGAATGGACATTTTTCCATAGAAGACATACACATGGTGAAAAAGTGTGTGAAGTATTCAACATCACTAACCATCAGAAAAGTGTGAAAACCATGAGATTGCACCTCACATCTGTTAGCATCACTGTTATTTATTGAAAGGACAAGAGATGATGGTATTGACAAAGACACAGAAAAGGGAACCCTTTTGTACTGTTGTAAAATTGGTGTAAAATGTAAATTGGTGCAGCAACTATGGAAAACAGTATAAATAGTCCTCAAAAAAAAACTAAAAACAGAACTACTATATGATCCAGTAATCCTATTTCAGGGTACCTATGCAAAGGAAATGAAAACAGGGCCTCAAAGACATGTCTGCACTCACATGTTCATTGCAGCGTTATTGAGAACAGCCAAGTGTCTATAAATGGAAGAATGGGTAAAAAATGTGTGAGGTTATACAGGGAGAGGCAAAAATGAGTTTGCCTTATGAACAAACAAAACAGTTTATTCTTGTATCATTTGTTAACTTATTTTTCATACAAACAATTGTAAACCTACTTTTGCTATACCCTGTATATATATAGTTTTAGTTTGATATTTATAAAACATTACAGGTATCTATGTATATCTACAAATTGGAATAATAAGTTAAAAAAGGATATTTTTCCATTTCTAACAACATGAATAAAACTTGAGGGCATAATGCTCAATGAAACATGTCAGGCACAGAAAGACACATACAGTATGATATTACTTAACTGCGAAATCTAAAAGAGCCAAACTCATAAAAAAGAGACTTAGATCAGGGGCTAGGGAGTGGGGAGCATGTGAGGGAGATGTTGATCAAAGTATACAAGTTTCCAGTTATAAATTAAAGTTCTAGGTTATGATGAAGATCATAGTGATTATAGTTAACAATACTGTATTATATATTTAAAGGTTGCTACAAAAGTAATCATAAATATTCACACCACCACAAAAAGTAATTTTGTGCCGGAGGGGTTAGCTAACACCATGGTAGTAACCACTTTGTTACATATAAATACATCACACAAACATGTTGTACACCTTCAATTTACACAAGGTTATATGTTGATTATACCTCAGTAAACTGCAAATCAATAATACAGAGTTGCTTCTCTAGAAATCAGATTCTGTCCTAGGTTTGTGCTTTTTACTGTGCCTTGCTCTTGTGGGTTTTGTTGTTGTTGTTGTTGTTGTTGTTGTTCCTACTGTTGGTTTATTGACATTGCCGGATGTAAAATCTGCATTTGCTGTTGTATACGACAACCGACATCCCATTTTGGCTAGCTTAGTATGGAAATAATAATGGGAGAGAGATTTCTTCCAATACCTTGAACCCATATGTTTCGGGTATGCGTTGGGCCACGCCTTCCATGTTCCAGCCGTCGATAACTCTGGTTTAGCTGCTTGCACAGGGCAAGCCCGTCAGTCAAAGACGAGAGTGTGAGAGCACTCGGGGCATTCCTGGGCATGCCCACAAGCTTGTGTTTGCGTGTGTCTCCTGTGTTCTAAAGAAGCATGTTGCTGCTTTTCAAAGACCTGTGTACATATCCCTTTCTCAGATATTTAAGATTTTGTCCAAGTTCTTGTATAACTAAACTAGAATCTCCTCCTCATATAACCACAGCATTTGTAAAATGTACTGATTTTTTAAAATTTTTGTATGGAATAGTGCTTTCCCTACGGAGCAAACCCACCAAGTCAGATCAAATAATGTCATGCCCTATGATTGCAATTTTTCCAAGAGTGGTCAGGCAAGAAGAGCTAGTTAAATAATTGTTAGTCATTGACATTATATCTTCAAGAATTTAATCCACTTACAGTATAACACTGTTCTTCTATACTTGGTCTTGTGTTATAATCTCTATAACTTTGTGAGCTAGGCAACAAAGGTTTTTTTATCTTACCTGCCCAGTTGGAGAAAGAAAGTGTTAAATATTCGAGTACCTGCAAAAGGTCAGATAGGTAATGACTGGTAGACCAAAGGTAGTTGCATACCTTTTGCTTAAGTATTTATTGTTCAGTCCCGCTCATTAATGATAAAGAAGCAATAAATAGAATAGAGGAAGTGCTTTGCTTTCATTAAAAAGTCAGTTACAGTTAACTGGAAAAGTGCTCAACTATCGTCTTTATTAGTTAAAATAACACAAATCATAGTTAATAAGATAATATGTTAATTAGCTATAGTATAGTTAAGAAATTAATATATGTAATATTTGTATTTAATAGAAACCAGTGCTAATATATTTTGTACTCATATTTAAAGGATGCTAGTTTAAACAGTCACCAAAATATTTCTCAAAGTGCTTACATACCTAGTGATTTTCCTCAAAATTGTCATCTGACAAGCTTCTTGAAGAAATGGATGAGCGTTTCTCCACAGTACTAGTACTTGAGCCTGATGTGGGGGTTGACGCTTTCTTTCAACAAAACAGAGTTAGGAAGGGCTTTTCAAGAACAATAATTGAATTCCTTGGAGGAAAGAAGGTACAAATTCAAAGAAACAGCAGGCGAATTTGACATGATGTGAACCTCGATATCTGCCAGGTATGAGAAGCCAGCAGAGAAAGAAAACACTCCTTTCGAGCAGGCAGCAGCAGAGTTAGTGGGAAAGCTCCTCAGCATCTGATTGACAAAGGAATAAGGCAAACGCAACTGAGGTCTGTTTCTGGTGAGGATGGTAGAGCCCAACTGATGCCTTTCTTTGATTCATCCTTTAAAAATTGGGAAGTGCTGCCTGGCTGGTGTGGCTCAGTGGATTGAGCACGGGCTGGGAACCAGGCAGTCCCGGTTTGATTCCCAGTCGGGGCACATGCCTGGGTTACGGGCCAGGTCCCCAGTGGGGGCCATGTGGGAGGCAACCACACATTGCTGTTTCTGTTTCTCTCCCTCTCTTTCTCCTTCCCCTCTCTCTAAAAATAAATAAATAAAATCTTTAAAAAAAATAAAAATTGGGAAGTGCTTACTTCTTTCAGAGACACATCCTTGGTAGATGTGGAGTTCTTTGGGAAATCACAGCTTTAGTGATAAGAGATTTAGTCTTTGATTCAATTTGATAAATCACTTAATTAGCTACCAGATGTCTATTAAGTTGATCATTTACTAAGCAAAAACAAGAAAACCATTCAGGGAGTGTTATGTGAGGAATAACATGAGGATATTAGCCACCACCTCTGATTATGTTGGGACTGATAAATATTTGGTACAGACTTGAGTATATATGTAGGTTTACATGGGGGAGAGGGAAAAAGTTCATTCAATAGATATACTCTTTTTATGTAGTCAAATAGCATATATTGTTCAGGAAGAATTCCCTAGTCATTCCTCTTTTCCTTTTCTAGATAGTTCATTAAAATAAAAACAGAAGGTGAATGGAATAGCGAAAGAACATATATGTATGACCCATGGACGTGGACAACTGTGGGGATTGTCTGAAGGAGTTGAGGCGGGAGGCTGGGTGGAATGGAGCAAAGGGTGAAAAATTGGGACAATTATAATAGCATAAACAATATTTTAAATACATAAATGAAATACAAAGCTGTTTTCCAAACTATAATAAAATTGTTAGCCCAATACACTGGAAGAGAAAAATAGTTAAATCTGTAATTTATTTTTTTACAAATTAGAAGAAGGTGCTACATAATGGATTTGATGAATCTATGATTATGTTATTAATTTCTTTAGAGCCAAATATGAACTTAAACAGAATGTTGAGGTTTGTGCCAATATTTCACCCTGCAGTGTTGGCAGAAGGTATCTGTTTAGGTTAAGACTGGGATGATATAAAAGCTTTCCTTTTGGGGTGGTTTTATAGCCAAAGATGAGACCAAATGAATGAATGATATTGAAATCATCATTCTATGTTTAACTTCAATAGAACCAAATTTATATTTTGGCTCTGTCTACATGATACTAAATATAGTGCGTAGTAAGAAATAGATTATTTTGATGATATTATCCTAAATCATACAGATAAACAATGAAAATATCATTGAAACTTTATGTTCTAGTAGTTTATTAGAGTATCAATAAACTTTTACCTCAATTAAAAAAATGGAATAAGAGTGAGCATTAATGCGTGTATTTAATACTAAAGTTTAGTTTTTTGTTTTTTTTCAAATCCAGAAGATGGGGTTTACTCACTACCTGAGAAGTCTGAAAAAATGTTTATAAATTTATGCATATACATATAAAAATATATTACAATATAATGTATAAAAGTAAAGAAAAAATCCAGTGGAAGCAATAAATATATTTGAAAGTTACATTTCTAAAAAGGAATATCAAAGTATATATTATAAAACAGAAACACTGATACATTTATTTTAAAAATGTCAGTTTCCAAAAAACTCTGCATAGCATCACTTCTCGTTCCTTTAAATTAGACACACCTGTGTGTCTAAAAGAATTAAATATATCTCCTTATATTGAATGGTGCACCATGGCCGACTAACTCACATAAAATCAAACTCCATGTTTCAAATTATTAAGGCACATGAAGAAAACTGATAATTAGATAAATAGGCTTTGTGTGCAGACAAAACTTACTTCTACTCCTAGCTTTGTACTATCTAACTCCAATGGCCCTAAACAAATTATTTAAACGTTCAAAACCCCAATTTCCTCATCTATAGAAGAGGGATAGTGGTAGGTACCTCAGGGGTTTTTGGGAAGAGTTAAGTTGTTCTCCTATACAGGCATTTCCCGGATGCCTAGAGTAAGGTAATGACTCTCTATTTCAATGATAATAAATTTGAGAAAGCAAATGATGTTATTGTGCTACTGGGAAAAACCCAGAAACACTATTTAAATACTTTTTTTAAAGCCATTTTTTTTTCCTGCAAAGGTATTTTACTACCCTTTTTTAAAAAAACATCAATTGGCTGCCTCACATATGCACTTGGGCCAGGATCGTAAGCACCCAGTTCAGGGATCAGACCTGCAGCCTAAGCATGTGCCCTGACTGGAATCAAACCTGCAACCTTTTGATCACTAGATGACGCTCCAACCAACTGAGCCACACAAGCCAGGGCTAGTTTATTACCTTTTAAAGTAGGCATGCTATTGTAATGATATTGGTTATGAACTGTGTCTATTAAGTACTTGCCTCATGCTAAGCACTTTATTCATCTTTGTCTAACCCAATACAGTCACTTTAATTTCATTATGGACTTTATTTGGACAACTAGATATCCCAGCTGGCATTATGGCAGGTGATGTTGGAGAATGCATACCTATGTAACCATTAAAACTGGAGACCGACATGCACACAAACACCATACAGACTACCACTACCTTACATAAGGTAATCTTTACTCAAAAATTGTAGAATCAGACTATATAACCATCTACATTGAGAATCCTCTGCTTGGCGTTATTGGTAGGTTGTCAAACAGTAATACCTTGATGGGGTATATTCTGAAGATAACTCTGGCAGTAGATTTGGAATAAGAAGATTTGGGTTTGCTTCCTGGGTTTGACATTTAAAAAACATGGGAGTCTTAGGAAATCAATTACACAATTAATTATTCAAGTTCCTGTCTGTGAATTGAAATAGCCTATACAATCCTTTGTCCATTTTGGTGATTAAAAGATGTACTTCTGTAACAGTGATAGGCGATATTATTATGTGTTTTCACTAACAGGCTGGCTTTATTTACAATACATTCTTACAAACATTGATTAAATTGGGTCATGATTCCTTTTACTGTTACTCTGTAACAAACCATTCCAAAATTTGGTCACACAAAACAACTCTTTTATTATGCTCTTAGATTCCATGAGTCAGAAGTTCAGGAAGATCACAGCAGAAGAGTCTATGCTGTGATATCTGCACCCTTAGCTGGGATGACTTCCATGGTGAAGGTAACTTGACGAGTGGGGGACTGAAATTATATGGAAGCTTCTTTACTCACATGTCTGGTGATTGATCCTGGCCGTCAGCCGAGGCTTTTTACTGCAGTGCTTGCTTGTAGTCTCTCTATGTGTCTTGGTTTCTTGTATTATGGTGGTAGGTTCACAGAAGAGCTTCCTGATTAGGTTGCCTGCGGAGAACCAATCATTTCAAGAGGGCTAATAACATCACTCTTATATTGCTTAAAACAATCACTAATCACCTAATATTCAAGGTGATAACCATAGATTGCAACGCTTGAAGTGAGGACTGCCAAAGAATTTGCAGGTCATGTTTTAGAATCACCAGAGACATACTATTGGAATACATGGATTTATTTTACTTTCCTTTTATTATTCCAAAACAGGAATTCAATATTTATCTAAGTAGGGAATTCATATGCTTACTCCCTCTCATTCAAGTTAATGGAAAATACTCTATCCAACTACTTAAACCCCATTCTTTGTTTTTCAATGTTTGTGTTTATTGAATTTATAAAAATCTCATGTAATTTATTTTGTTGATTTTTAATTGATTTTAGAGAGGAGCATCGATTTGTCGCTTCACATATTTATGTATTTATTTATTGAGTCTTGTACATGACCTGATGGGGGATCAAACCTGCTAACTGGGTGTGTGGAGATGACACTCTAACCAACTGAGCTACCTGGTCAGGGCAAGCTCGTGTAATTTTTTATCTTGGCATGATAAAAGCTTAAAATCCAATATTTTTTAATGTATGAAAGAACAGGCATTTCTCCACCTTTTCTGATTGTAAGTTTATGTGAAGTTCAAAATTAACAATTTTTGGTATAATTCAAGCATATATAATCCCTTTGATGTAAACTATACATATAAATTGGAATGAGAATTAGTTCATCAATAATGTGGCCTTGAATTACTGAGATATTGATTTGGTTTGCTGATTTACTTTGCCTGTATAATATGCACATGAGATTATTTTTACAAATGAATGTGGGTAATATAGACACTGCATTTGTTTTTTATATCCTGTAACTAAGAACAACAATAAGTGAGTGTGGCTCTAAAAAGCTATGAAGTTGAAGTTATTTAGTTATTTTTGGTATATGTAAAGACGAGTTATTACCTCTCCAATTTTCTACCCAATCAAAATCAACCAAAATAAAAGCTAGTCTTACACTGTAGTACATTGCATTTACATTTGAATATCTCCAACACAATATGCTGGCAGGAGATAGCTAATTTCCTTTTCACCTCAGTAAAGTAGAAGGGAGAACGCCACTTCACTCTAGCAACTAAAGTTGCTTGCCTGGGCAAGAATTTCTAAGACTAGTAAACTTTTTGTACTGAAGGCAATGCAATATTAAGTCCACTGTAATGTATTTAACAAGTGTGTGGAGGTTCTCAATACAATCATTTATCAGGACAAATATGCTAGAAAAGGGGAATAAAAAAGAAAAATCCTACAGTGATTCTATTTGATCTCTAGTGCTCAGTTTTCTGTCTTTTTACATGCTCTGGTAAAATGATGAATAAAAAAGTTAAGATACAATTTTCAAACTACAGTGAGGACTCAGTTAATTTTCTAGTCATTGTCAGATACAAAATCTTCTCAAATCATGATTGAACATTTTAAAATCAAGTGTTGAGTGTCTCTCTAAAAGGTGGAGGGTGGAGGCCTTTTTTGGTTTATACACCCTTTTCATTTAAAGAATAAATATCTCAAATATTTATACTAATCCACATACCCTGAACGCCATTAGTTTTACCAATGGAGCGCATTTCTAATTTTCATTATGTTGTTAGCAAAGCATCTGGTTATAAGAAAAATATGTGGCCCAAGTGCCATAGTGTTAGATGTTGGTTAAACAAAGTTAGAATACTGGAATGGGGTAACAAACCATCCAACCAAAGCTATTTATGCCCAAGTATATAAAAACACAGCAAACTGTAAAATAATTGTGAGGAATGATTTCTGGATAATTCTGATAGGCTGAGGGTGAAGCAAGTATAAATTTCCAAAGAGGAGACAAAACTTGGTGTGTCTGAGATTAGAAGTGGCTGTGGTCAGTGGATGAAGATGTATTGATTTTGGAGGAAGCACAGGAGCCAAAGTCATATTGTGACTTGGTACGAAGTTTATTTTATTTTTCTAAATGAAAAATCCAGAATGAAAAAGCAGAGAGGTTGGGGAGAAAGAAAGAGAGGTAGACAATGAGAGAGACAACACAAATAAATGAAGCACGGGGGTTTAAAGGAGGGGGGGTGAGAGCCACAGCACAGGCAGAGACACGCCCCTATTGGATTTGGAGGGCCGACTCAGAAAATGAGGTTCAGATGCAGGTAGGTTTGAAGCCTAATCAGGCATATAATAGAATCCTGCTCCCCTCCTGCCATGTTATCAGTAAATTATGAAGCATTTTTTTAAATCTTATACCTAGTTAGGGATATGGTTGAGGAGAAAGGATGGTATGAAATTAACTCTTAAAGTAATATTTGTTCCATTTTTATTTACAGGAGAGGACCCGCACAGTATAGAGGGGAAATGTGATGGGAGAAAGCCGGGGTGGCACACAGCCTCTCCTCCATCATTCACAACCACTCGGCTCTAATGTTTGTGCTCCATCGAGTGAAACAGAAATCCGTAATTAACCCGATTCAGAATCAGTTCAGTCTAAATAATAATCTCCTTGCAGGTGTTATCTTCCCACTCCCAGTGACTTATCAAAGCATTCCCTTCACCTACCTTTGATAGTAACTCTGGCTGGATATACTAGTGAATGCAATGGTTTTGTTGTTCTTATATTCACAGGGATTTTTCAAATACTCAGATACTTCATTGCCCAGTATAGATTGACATCCTACGCAATTTCTTGTCCCTTAACTCAGATTTTGCCTGTTTCTCTGAAATTATGTTTTGCTTAACTCTCATAGCCATTAACTAAGTGTTCTTCCAGAGGAGGAACTATGTCTTATTTATATTTATAGTTGTTACTAGAATTCAGTAGGGTCTCAAAAAAAAAAAAAAAACAGTCTGAATGGAAACACTGATCAGGGGTGAGCTCGTACAAAGAGAACTAATAGGCCAGTGTAATTGTTTATATTGGGTTAAGTTGGCCAATTCAACAAAGAATAAATCAGAGTTAAAGAACTGCACAGTATAATAACATTGGTTATTTGAATTTTTCATTTTGTCCAGTAGAAATTCTGTTTGTGGCATTTATTCTAGGTCTGATTCAAAACTGTAGTTTGTGAGCTGTCACCATGGGGGAAGTAGAGTCTGGTTCCAGCAGGGGTGTGACCGCCACTGCTCTGGACTGACTTTGTTTCTCTGTGAGAAGCGACCTTAGAGTAAGCGCTGGCTGCTGAGGCATTAGCCTGGGGAGCAGGAAGGCTGTTATTGATAGAAAGAGGGCAGGAAGATGAGGGGGATGTGGCACAATTGATTCTTGATTGATATCCGGAGCTGAGAGCTGTGGGCAACATATTCCCAAGGAAATGTGGGTAATTCAGTGCATCTCTTAGGCTGGGGAAACCAGCTCAGTGCTATTTGACTTCTTGCCACACTACTCGGTAGAATTTGTATAGCTCTGGGCACCATTTCTTAGCAAACAGGAAGGCTGTGAGTTTTTGCTGAAGAGACAAATGAAGCTGGCTCAGAATTTTTGACTTTGTCATTTCTGTGTGGTCACAGCAAGAACAACCAAAGAAACCCTGGCTGGTGTAGCTCAGTGTATTGAACTCGGGCTGCAAACTAAAGGGTCGCCGGTTCAGTTCCCAGTCAGGGCACATACCTGGGTTGCAGGCCAGGTCCCCAGCTGGGGCCAAGTATGTAAGGTCTAGCTGTCTTCCTGTGTATTAAATGAAAGTTTGTTTGTTTTACTTACAAGACACAAAACCATTCATAACTGGGGGGAGAAGAAGACCAAAAAATGTTCACCAAGCATCATGATTCTTCTTTAACTACGTTACCTAACAAATCCCAATTTTTTTCTGGATGAGTCACATCATGTGTATATTAAGCAAATGCAAAAGGGAATGATAACATGGGGTGGGAATTGGGAACCTTACTAAAAATAGACTTGAAGTTATGAGTAATCATCTGCTGGCCTCTCTCCAGACCCTGCAGTGGATGTGATGGATGAACAATTCCTCAAGTCTTGACTCAGAAATTGAGAAAACAAGGAGCCTATTATAATTTAAAGAATGCTTCAGAGTCAGAGCAGCAGAGTTTGAGTTCAGGCTCTACCTCTTAACCAATTTTCCAAACTTGTGCAACCTGGTTTTGTCTCCATTTCCTCATCTCTAAAATGGGTATGCCAGTACTTCCTCCAAGAGATAACTCTATTGATTACAAGTGATTACAAACATAAAACTACAAAACGATGCCCTGTATATGGAAAGTATTCTTCCTCTCTTTCCCTATGCATACCAACCCATAAACACAATACTATAGAGAAATCAAATCTGATCAGACCAAAATACACAGTTGCTCTGGCTCTTGGCAGCAGACTCAGTCACAGGGAGCACATGTGGTTTTTATTTCTCATCATTAACACTCATTATGTATGGTAAATGAGAATTTTGACCATGCCTGATATTGCTGTGTGCACTAGAGTAGCAATTCTAAGTGCAAGACAGCCAGTATGTGTAGAAGCAAATTTAGAGGGAGCCCATTGGAAAAAAAATGAGACAATTACTGGGTTCCCACAGCCATAGTTTGATATTTGTATGTGTGTGTGAACACACATCATATGTACTTGATATTATGTAATATATGTCTATATACGTATAGCATGTGGATATACACACCTATGTCATATATACACTATGCATTCGTATGATGTATACATAATGTTATATACATTTATTGATACCAATAAGTAATATAAATGAATACATCCATGATATTATGTATGCATGTATTAATATAAATAATATATATTCATGTATATGATATGTGTATATAGTATATAAACATGTATATAATATATAGATATATATTTATGATATGAGTATATGTATATGTGTATAAAATGCATATATTATGTGATACATAATATGCTATATACTAATAAAATATATATAGTATATAAAATGTACATACTATTATATGCATGTCTACTTGAGATTATTGTTTATTTTATTGAGATATTATTCCATCCATACATGACATTCTTAAACTTAAGCAAGCATAAAGTTCGCCAAACCATAAATATTTGGGCACAGGGTGGTATGTCTTTCCTCTGGAACAGTAAAATTACTTTTTATACATGTATAATTAGAAAATGCTTTTCTTAATTTTGAAAGATATGCATTAAGCAAACAAAACCAAAGTTATATCTTTTCAATTTCTCTAAAAGCTAAAAAACACTTGGCAGCAAGTGTTCTGAAAACAGGCATCTACATTTACCCTGAAAAAGCCTATGAATCAGCTTTAATACATATAAGTCCACCAAGGAGATCATCTAGCTTTGAAAATTAAAACTCCAGTGGTTTTCATGGTGAGGTATGAATATGCAATCATGATCTAGGTATCTAATTATAATATGCAAAATCTAAATTGTATAAACTTCTCAACTTTGCTTGTGAATATTGAGGACTTGCTCTATTTTTGTTTATGGAAATTTAAAAATTGAAACATGACAGAAATACAATATGAACATTTCAATCTCAAAGTAAAAAAGGATTTAATTATCACGTTTCCCATCAAAAACACACCACAGATGTTCATCTAAAAATGCATATCTTTAAATTAGAATTTTCTACAAATAAAAGTGATTCATCTTCTACTCCAGGTCTTGACAAATTGTGTCACTTCTTACATGCTAATCAGCCACCGTTTTAATTAGGAGTTGTCATTTACCCCAGTACACCAGCCTCTGGAAGAGATCAGTAACAGTTGGTACAGCTGCTCCCGTGCTTTGCCTGTCCTTTGACCTGACTTGGAATTTCTCTCCCCCATTTTTTCTCTCTTTCAGATAATCCCCCTCCCCTCTTCCTCACTCCCACTGAGCTCTTGAGAGTCAAAATACTGTGATATAAAATCATTGCCTCTTTGACTCTTGAAAAAAGAGAGTTTGCACTAGATTTTGATCAAAGAGAATCATTTATAAGATAGATGCAACAAAAAACCTCAGGGAGTGTTTTTCCCCACAAAGCATCAGGATTATGTGAAATAACAAAGATAAAGAAACATTTTTAAACAATTTTTTGCTCTTAACTACATGATTAAGATTTGTACTATGTGTATTTATTATTATTTTTTTGCCTTGTTATTCAGTACTGCCTCAGAAAGACATCACCTATGAATGTTATAACTTCAGTAAAACTGGAATGGATAAGGGATATGAGAATTACAGCATTCACTTTTGTGAACAACAATGAATGAAAATGAAAATAAAGCTGTAACTATTTTGCAGGAATGGGGAAAGCTGTGGGAAAAATCCATTAAGTTGCCGTCAAGCAATAACAAAAATTGGGGAGACTTCTTGGTTGTTTTCAATTCTCCTTGCTATTGTTTTTATAAGGATGCATTTATGCTGTGTTGTTCTCACTGTAATCTTTGCCCCTGTAGTATAACATCCATTTGCTAATTTCTACGTGAGAGAACACCACTGTGCTTCATCCTATAGGGGAGGCTATTTGCTTACTGAATCCCACGTCTTTGCCATGACCACTGAAGTGAGAGCATGCACACGAAGGTAATAGCCCTGTCTGGTGGCTTTCCCACTGTTCTCCATGGTGGGTATCAAACATTACATTTCTGATGCTTTCTTTACAGTCAGAGAAGGTGCCACTAAGAATACATTTCCCAAAAGTGATGATAATGAGTAGGAGATGCACTGGTCATTTTTCTCCTCTGGTTTTTATGTGATACTCCTATTGTCTTTGTTAGATGTGGCAAGTGACATTTTAAAAATGTGAAATGAAGAATGTAGTTTGCATAATGACACTCTACAAGATATTGAAATGCTTATTTATTTATACACTGGCTTGAAAATGCAGTCATTTCCTCAGTCTCTGGGCACATATATAGAAAATGATACATCTGTTTATAATTTATTCATTTAATTGTTAGTTTTATAAAAGTATATCCATTGTCATGGTCTCTGGGCATGTATAAAACAACATCAAATAGCAACATCAAATAGTAAGAGAAAATTACAGAAATGTTATAGCTTTGAAGCTTTGAAGGTAAAGGCACCAAGATATTTTCAGATTAACAATATAAAGGAAGTAATATAATTTCTTCATTAAATATTGATGAGTATAAATATTAATATTCATCAATATTTATAATGAATATTAATATTGATACCATCAAATATTAAATCTGGGAATAAAGCAAAGAGGGGAGGTAAGTGTAAGGAGACAGGACACCTAGTAGGAGGAGAGGAAAATAAATGATTCTACTATGTAGACTTGAAAATAATTCCAGTTCTCTAAGTTGGCTCTGTGTGTATGTGTGTGTGTGTGTGTGTGTGTAGACATGTGTGAGTTTTAGCAGGGGTATATGTGGTTAATTAAGGTTTTCCCTTTGACCAGTGTCATGACTCATGTGTTATTTCTCTTCACATACTACATTGTTCAAGAACTGTAGTCATCAATAATGGAGGTGGGAGGGAATAGGCAGTGACAGAGACATTAGAAGACCCTCAAAGTCTTTTATGTTCTTAAGGACTTAGAAATTGACTAGCCTATGAAACACTTTGTTTGCCTTTCCATTCTAAATTATAGCTTTGCTGGATAAAGTAATCTTGGATGTAGGTCCTTGTCTTTCATGACTTCAAATACTTCTTTCCAGCCCCTTCTTGCCTGCAAGGTTTCTTTTGAGAAATCAGCTGATAGCCTTATGGGAACTCCTTTGTAGGTAACTCCCTCCTTTTCTCTTGCTGCTTTTAAGATTCTTTATCTTTAACCTTTGGCATTTTAATTATGATTTGTCTTGGTATGGTCCTCTTTGGGTCTAATTTGTTTGGGACTCCGTGCTTCCTGGATTCGTATATCTATTTCCTTCAAGGTAAAGCTAAAGGAATTCATAATCACCAAAGCATTATTATGTGAAATGTTAAAGGGACTTATTTAAGAAAAAGAAGATCAAAACTATGAACAGTAAAAGTATAACAAACTCACAACTATCAACAACTGAATCTAAAAAACAAAACAAAAACAAATTAAGCAAACAACCTGAACAGGAACAGAATTATAGGTATAGAGAGCATGTGGAGGACTATCTGCTGGGAGCGGGTAGGGGAATAATGGGGAAAATGGTACAGGGAATAAGAAGCGTAATAGGTAGGAACACAATAGACAGGGGAATGTCAAGAATAGCATAGGCAATGGAGAAGCCAAAGAACTTAAACGCACAACCTATGAACAGGAACTAAGTAGCGGGGAGGAGATTGCTGGAAGGAAGAGAGTACCAGGCACAGGGGGGGAAAAGGAGAAAAATTGGGACAACTTTAACAGCATAATCAATAAAATATATTAAAACAAAGTGGCTGGCCTAAAACTAAGACCCAACCACAATAAGAATTATAAAGATACTGCAGGACAATGGCCGAAGTTGTTGCTGGTATCATCCACTCTCTCCCTAACTACTGCTTCCTGGTGAAATGGGGGTCCTCTTACATGGCCCCAAACACAATGTCAATAAATATGTATTGGAAGTAAGATAGAAAACTATGTTATCAATTGTTTAAACAATATCAAGAATATTTATGTGGAGCCCCCCCAAAATAAGTTCTATTATCTAAAAGAATGGAAGAGAAAGATTCAGGCTAAAACTGTGGAATACAGAGTTTATAAAAAAGTAGCAATGTAAATTTCCCAGCCATGAAAATTATTTAATATTATGATGGTTTATTAAAAAATTCATAATAGATTTTAATGAAGTTCATTAAAATGATTTTTTTTCATGAGGGGTAGCCCAATTCTTCAAAAACAGTTTTGTAAAGAAGGACCTGAATTTGATAAACTGACTTTAAATGAACTTAAAAAAATACAAGCCTTTCCCTGTTCTACTTAATTTAAAAATGGTCTGAAATTGTGTTTTAATAATATATTCTTCAAGTAATTGTAGAACATGTAATGTTACCCAGGAGCTCGCTGGAGCTCTGTTCCAATAGCGAATACAGATGCTCGTCATTTGTCGCCTACTTCATTTTGTGGCTCTTAAGAATTCTGACCCCAGATTAAATATACTGCATAAGTAATAATACACATGTATTTCTTCAGCATCATATTTCCATTAATGCTTACAAAATAAAATGTATTCATATGACAGTTCGACAATGTAAAGTTGCCATGGTTATGCTGTTTAATTTCAATGCATGCTTTTTTAAACTTGAAAAGGGGATCTAAACTATTTTTATGTTGCCTTTAATATTAAAAGATTATGTTCCCATTGAATTAATTTTCAGATTCTAGCCCCTGCTTAGAGACTATGATGTTTTTTTCCTCAAACTCATTTGGTTCACTTATCACTTACCTGTTACTATAAGTCATCTTGTTCTGGCTGCCCAATTTTCATAGCAATACAGCAATTTGAATATATATGTTTATATACATGCATATACATACTCATGTATCTGTGTACACACATACAGTTACATATATATTATAAAATATTTACATATGTATTTAAACACATTTTTCTGAAGCTTTGTAATTATAAATGAGGAAAAATTATGATAAAAAACTCAGAAAACCAGAAGGAACTGTTCTCACTTTAATAAAGGGCATCTATAAAATATCTGTAGCCAATATTATATAAAATGGAGAAACACTGAATGCTTTCTTGCTCAGATCAGGAACACGTTTCTGTAACAACCTGACATCGTCAGTGGTGTAACCCTCCCTGATGGTGTCCACGATGTTCTCTCTACTAGGGTACTTCTTCCATAGTGCTGAAAGTCCTTTCCAAATAATATCCCAAAGGGTGGAAGAACAAGTGGAAGCTGCATAGCCCCCCAGAACCAACCTGCAATTACAAATAAATTGTGGTGAAATTATCCAGAATAACCAACTGAACACTAGTTGGACAGAAACCTTATAACCAAGATCAGACAGAAGAAACTACTTCACCACCACAAGACGGGTAGGCAGTGAGGAGGAGGGTTGAGAGGGCTGGCTGCAGAAGTCCAGCTTACTGCAAAATCCCGGGGATCTGAGGAGGGGCGGCAGAAGCGGAATGAACGAGTCCGACACTCTTTTTCTTTGGTGTCTTAGGCCAGTTTATTGACTCTGAGAGACCAGCCTTCTTGCCAGTCTCTCGGCCTAAAAACTGACTGATTCCTGAAACAGAGGAATTATCTCGATTTTAAAGACAAGGCATTTTTTTTTTTTACAACAGTAGTGATAAAAAGCAGACACATCTTTCACAATTAGCAAAGAACAGCTACAAGTCACAATTCACCAAGAAATAACACATTGAGCAATTAAAAGGACCATAAATTCTGCTCATGTTAAATGGGTATTCTAATAAGGAATCATCATCAAACAGCTAGAAATAATATCAGTACTAACTATTTTAAACACTAATACTTGGCTAGGCATATATATATTTTTAAGTCTAAGTTAGTAAATTAAAGATTCTTAAGAAGTTTGTTCTTACTGAATGTCTTTGGAATATGAAGGAATGCAGGCTGAGGCATTCCCATCCATTAACTGATCCCAGGGAGTAAACAGATCACGGGCCTTAGGTGGTCAGGCTAGTTCTCCCAGACACCAAAGGAATTTTATTACAACCTTTTGAAATGTAAATGTACTTACTAAAACTCTTTAGTTTGTTAAAAATTTCAACTTTCTTTAAATATCTAATCAATGAAAACCATTCCTGTCTAAGATAATGGGTAGGCAATGAATTTTTTGATCTTCTGGAGAAAAACTGTTTAAAATATAGCTTAACAACTGTCTTTTCTCAACATTTAGGTTGCTTGGCTTGTTAAATGGCTAATCTTCTCCTTAACCCTTTCATGTGTGGGGATGGCCACGATGATCCAGCTTCCAACATTTTACAAGCCATTAGAATGGCACTCTCAGGAGTGCGAAAGCAAGCCGGCACAAAGTGAGATTTGCCGGTGGACTGCCCATGGTCACCTTCAGCTGTGGGAGGCGTCCCACCCATTCTGACTGTGCCAAGAAATGGGTGTGGGTTAGTTCCCCGCAAATCAGCATTCATGGATCAGATGTAGCACGGCTTGCAACAGCTGTCTGTGGCTCCACGGGTGGCACTTGAAGCTCCAGAGGGGTATTTCAGCGGCCAGGGGATTCTCCCGAGAAGTGTAGGGTCTAAACCCTAAGCTGGGCTGCCCAGCCCACAGCACTGTAGCCGAAAAGAAACCCAAATAACATCCAAAGCAGCAGGGTTTCTATGTGCCAGGGAGAGATGGCTAGAGGTGCAGAGAGCCTCTCAAAGGGCCAACACACAAAATCTCATTTGCAGCCACTTACGCTGGGGTCCAGCAGAGGGAGGACAGAGTGGGCCAGACATGCATGAGGAGAGTTTGGGTTTGGTGGCTCTGGGGAGAGAACTGAAGGAACAGCCTCCAGGACCCATGGGCTGAGTCATTCCCTGTATCACAAAAGCCAGGTCTCTCAGAGCGCTCCTCTTCGGTGGCATCAGCCTGAATGGAAGCAGTAGCCCCACCCATGGAAATTACTCTGCCCCACACTGTGGTGCTTAAGCTAGACTGCTCACTAGATTGAAAACTGATCAGGTTAAACAACTGATTGGGTTAATGACTGATTAGTTTAACATCTAAGGCCAAAAATGCAAAGCAGCCAAACTGGGAAGACAAAGAAATAGACCCCAAATGAAAGAACAAGAGAATTCTCCAAAAGAACTAGATGAAAGGGAAGCAAGCATTTATCAGATGGAGAGTTTAGAGTAATGATTATAATGATACTCAACAGCATGAAAAAAGACATAGAAACCATACAAAAAGGATCGGTTAGAAATAAGACAATATCTGAGGTAAATAATACACTGGAAGGAATAAACAGTAGGTTAGATGAAGCAGAGAATAGAATCAGTGTTTTGGAAGAAAGGTAGGAAAAAAAACCCAGGCAAAGGAGCAAAAAGAAAAAATAATTTTAAAAAATGAGAGCTTAAGAAACAATTTGGACAACATGGAGCATAAGAACATTCATATCCTGGGAATACCAGACGGAGATGAGAGTGAGCAAGGGATTGAGAACATATCTGAAGAAAAAATGATCAAAAGCTTCCCTAATCTGGTGAAAGAAAAAGTCACCAAGTCCAGGAAGCTCAGAGAGTCCCCAACAAGCTGGACCCAAAGAGATCTACACCAAGACACATCGTAATTAAAATGTCAGGGTTGCCCCAGCTGGTGTGGCTCAGTGGATTGAGGTCTGGGTTGTGAACCAAAGGGTCATTGGTTTGATTCCCAATCAGGGCACATGCCTGGGTTGTGGGCTAGGTCCTCAGTAGAGCGCACAAGAGAAACCACACATTGATGTTTCCCTACCTCTCTTTCTCCCTCCCTTCTCCTCTGTCTAAAAATAAACAAAATCTTTTTAAAAAATGCCAGGGTTAATGATAAGGAGAGAATCTTAAAAGCTGCAAGAGAAAAGCAGGTAATTACCATATTTTGCTGTATGTGATGCACACCCACGTCTTTGGCGCAACCTTGCAGGGAAAAAATTGTTTTAATTTTAATACAATTTTTTACTTATTTATGTTTAAAAACAAAACTGATTATCATATTCCAAGGTATTATTTTGCATACAGATATCGTTATTGCTTTCTGGAGTTGTACTTTTAATGCATAAGCATAAATAAAAGACTTAAAAACATTTATACAGATAAGGAATTAGTACTACCCTTGTACAATGTGCATTCTTATTTTTCCCTCAAAAGAT
Source organism: Micronycteris hirsuta (assembly GCA_004026765.1). NCBI lineage: Eukaryota > Metazoa > Chordata > Mammalia > Chiroptera > Phyllostomidae > Micronycteris > Micronycteris hirsuta. The sequence goes on from PVJI01001907.1 coordinate 99,700, forward strand.
TGGGCAAAAATGTGCACATTATACATGGCAAAATATGGTATCTACAAGGGAGCACAAATTAGACTGGCATCTGATTACTCAGAAATACTTCAGGCCTGAAGGGAGTGGCATAAATTATTCAAGGTAATGAAAAGCAAGGACATACAACCAAGGCTACTTTACCTTGCAAGGCTATCATTTAAAAATCTAAGGAGAAATATGGGGCTTCCCAGACAAGAAAAAAAGAAAAACCTAACAGAGTTTGTTAACGCCAAACCAGTACTGCAACATATGTTAAAGGGCTTGCTTTAAGAAGAAGAGAAAGAAAAAGTAAATAGGAAAACAGTCTAACAACAAAATGGCACTAGTGCACATCTATCAATAATCACCTTAAATGTAAATGGTTGAAATGCTCCAACCAAAAGACATAGGGTAGCTGAATGGTTAAGAAAAGAAAACCCTCTAACAGACCCATCTCAGATCAAAAGATACATAGACTAAAATAAAGGGTTGTTAAAAAGATATTTCATACAAATAGAAAAGAAAAAAAAAAGCTGGGGTAGCAGTACCTATATCCAACTAAATACTTTAAAATCAAGGCTATAGTAAGAGACAAAGAAGGACACTACATGTAATGATAAAGGGATCAATCCAACAAGAGGTTATAACCCTAGTAAACATGAATGAACCCCATATAGGAGCACCCAAATATGTAAAGCAAATCCTGATGGGCATAAAAGGAAAAATTGACAGAAAGTGAGTCATAGTTGGGGATTTTAACACTGCATTGACTTCAATGGATAGATATCCTAGGCAGAAATTCAACAAAGAAACAATGGCCTTAAATGACACACCAGATCAAATTGATTTATTTGATGTCTTCAGACTCATCAAGAAAAAAGAGAAAGGACCCAAATAAATAAAATCAGAAAGGAAAGAGGAGAAATAGCTACTGACACCAAAGAAATACAAAAGATTGTAAGAAAATTTTATGAAAAATATATGTCAACAAACTGGACAACCTGAGTAAAACGGATAAATACCTAGAAACATACAATCACCCAAAAATAAATCAGGAAGGATCAGAGAATCTGAATAGACATATTACACCTAATAATAAATTTATTTGCAGATGACATGATAACGTAGTTACAGAACTCCAAAGATTCCACCAAGAAGCTACTAGGACTGATAAATTCAGCAAAGTGCAGTATACAAAATTAATATCCAGAAATCAGTTGCATTTTTATATGCCGATGATAAACAGGAAAATTAAGAAAACATTCCCATTCATTACTTCTTCACAAAAGAATAAAACACCCAGGAATAAACCTAATCAAGGATGTAAAAACTGTACATGGAAAATTATAAGACACTGAAGAAGGAAACTGATGGAGACACAAATATATGAAAGCACATATTGTATTCATGGATAGGAAGAATTAACATCATTAAAGTATCCATACTACCCAAAGCAATCTTATAGACTCAACACTATTCCTAACAACATTCCAATGATGTATTTTATAGAACTAGAACAAATATTTCAAAAATTTGTATGAAACCACCAAAGGCCCACATAGCAATAGTGATCCTGAGAAAGAAGAACAAAGTTGGAGGAACTATACTACCTAATAGCAAACTATACTACAAGGTGATAGTAATCAAAACAATCTGGTCCTGGCATAAAAACAAACACATAGGTCAATGGAACAGAACAGAGAGCCCAGAAATAAACCCACACCTTTATAGTCAATTAATATTCAACAGAGAAAGCAGGCACATACAATGGGCTAAAGATAGTTTATTCAATAAATGCTATTGGGAAAATTGGTCAGATACATACAGAAAAATGATACTAGACCACCACATTATACCACATACAAGAATAAATTCAAAATGGATCAAAGACTTAAATGTTAGACCCAAACCATAAAAATTCTAGAAGAAATCATAGGCAACAAAATCTCTGATATTGCTCATACAATTTTTGTATCAGATATATCTCCCCAGACAAGGGAAACAAAAGAAAAAAATAAATAAAGGAGACTACATCAGACTAAAAGGTTTTTGCACAGCAAAGGGAAACATCAACAAAATAAAAAGACAACCCACAGAATGGGAGAAGATATTTGCCAATATATCTGATAAGAGGTTAATATCCAAAATGTATAAAGTACTTACAAAACTCAACACTAAAGAAAACAACCCAATTAAAATATGGGCAAAGGACCTGAATAGATACTTCAGAGAGCACATACAGATGGTTGATAGACACATGGAAAGATGCTCAACATCATTAATCATCAGAGAGATGCAAATTAAAACCACAATGAGATACCATCTCACACCTGTCAGAATGGCCGTCATCAACAAAGCAACAAACAACAGGTGCTGGTGAGGGTTTGGAGATAGGGGGACCATTTTGCACTGTTGGCGGGAATGCAGAGTGCTTCAGCCAGTGTGGAAAGCAATGTGGTGATACCTCAAAAAATTAAAAATCGATCCTCCTTTGGACCTAGCGATCCCGTTTCTGGGAATATATCCCAGACACTAATTCAAAAGTACATAAGCAGCCTATGTTCATTGTTGCATTATTTACAATCGTCAAGATATGGAAGGAAGCTCAAGTGTTCATCAGTAGATGAGTGGATATAACAACTATGGGACATTTACACAGTGGAATTCTACTTGGCTGTAAAAAAACATTTTACTCTTTGCCACAGCATGGACTGACCTAGAGAACATTATGCTAAGTGAAATAAGCCAGGCAGAGAAAGACAAATACCATATGATTTCACTCACATGTAGAACCTAGTGAACAAAGTGAACTAACAAGAAAAACAGAGACAGACTTATAGATGCAGAACGGATGGCAGCTAGTGCAGGGATTGAGCAAAAAGCCAAAGGCCTCATGGATATGGAAATCAGTGTGATGAATGCTAGGGAGGAGGGGGATATAAGGGGACTAAATGGTAATGGGAAAAAATACAATGAAGATTGAACTAAAAAAAAAAAAATCCTTTCCATGCAATACCATGTGTGATGAATTTTTTATTGTTGTTCAAGTACTGTTGTCTCCATTTCCCCCCACCACTTCCCTCATCCCAGCCATCCCCACCTCCCTCCCCCAATTGCATCCCCCCTTGGTTTTGCCCATGTGTCCTTTATAGTTGTTCCTGAAATCCCTTTCTCTCTTTCTCCCCATTATCCCCTCCCACCTCCACTCTGGTTACTGTGGGTTTGTTCTTAATTCCAATGTCTCTGGTTATATTTTGTTTGCTTGTTTGTTTTGTTAATTAGGTTCCACTTAAAGGTGAGATCATATGGTATTTATCTTTCACTGCCTGGCTTATCTCACTTAGCATAATGCTCTCCAGTTTCATCCATGTATGATGAATTTTAAAGGTCCTCCTACCACTCTGATGTAAAGGCTGAATTAGTGGTGGTGTGTTGGGGGGCAAATAGACCACTTTTATGCCTTTGGTGTGGAACTCATGGGTTCTCGGTAGCCAGCACCATTATCTAAGATACTTTACGACTTCAGGGAAAAAAAAAACATGGATGGAACCAATCCAGAAGAAACGTTCTCACTATCCAGGCCTTCTTGTTGTATAGCCAAATTCCTGACAGCTGGCACTTCTTTTCTCCTTCATTCTCCAAAGTTAGCACCTTTATAGATAAAGGCAGTCCTCATTATAAACCCAAGTGCATTTGCCTTAAACCTCATGCTTGTTCCTCTTTCTTACTAATAATGTCCTTTGTGGCTTTTTTCCCCCCAGAATAGGGCACTTTCATCTACATTAAAAACCTGTTTAAGCAGACATACTTTCCCCTCAATGATTGATTCTCTTAATGGAGTCTGGGAACGCGTCTGTGGCCTGTTGGTCAGCCGAAGCTGCTTCTCCTGTTATCTCCACGTCTTTGAAGCCTAACCTATTTCTAAAATTATCCACCCTACTTTGCTGCCATTAACTTCTGCAGCTTCAGGTCCCCTTTTTGCCTTTTGCTTTAAGTTGTCATATAATGACTTTGCTTTTTCTCAAATCATACTAGAGCCCGTAGGTATATGTTTCTTATAGTAACCCTGAACTCACATAAAAGCTACATTTTCAATGAAGATGCAAAGATACTTCATGAAAAGTGCATGATTTTTTCCACTGCCGGAGTGGCTGCAGCAATAACTTCATTGATTTCCTTTATTTTGGGGGTGGGGGTCTTACATTGCATTCATTTATCTTGAAATAGCGAGCGACAGCAGCTGCAGACCTTGATCTACAGCACATATCAAGCAAGTCAACTCTTTTCTTGTAATGTCATGTCTTCTCTCTGCTTCTTGGGAGAACTTCCACCATCAGCATTTGGCACTTCATTTGGGAACCAAGATGTTAGTCAAGGTTTACCGTATTGCAATAAGCATGATGAAAGATACTTGAGGACCGTGAGAGATCAGTTTTTAAAATGCACAGACAGAACTTAGTGTGGAGACAAACAGCCCATGTAGAGACAATCATTATCACAAGGCATTTTAATGGGATACTTGCAACATTGAGCTCAGTGTAATAGCAACAAAAGGTGCCTATGGAATTATTACCATAGTGAGGTATGTGCTACAATAAATTCATGCAGTTATGATTTAATACTGCATCTTTACATTTGTTTACATTTCTCTTGACTGCAGATGGCAACATGTATGGTCTGTGTTCCTGTGCATAGACTTTTCTATCATATTTTTTCAGTTATTTTAAAAATTGTTCAAGTATCATTCTCTCATTTTCTCTCCACCACCCACCCTCCCACCCCAGCCATCCCCACCTCCCACCCTTGATCCTACCCCTCTTTGGTTTTGTCCCTGTGTCCTTTATGCATGTTCCTTGATGAGCCTTCCCTCTTTCTCTCCCATTATCCCCTCCCACCTCTCTTCTGGTGACTGTCAGTTTGTTCTTAATTTTAATATCTCTGGTTATATTTTGTCTGCTTGTTCCTTTTAGTGATTAGGTTCCACTTATTGGTAGGTTTTAATAAATTTTAACTCTTTACAATTTATGTATATGTATGGTAGTAAATAATAAAATAGACTTGTATCTACTGGTATTTTATTCATGGCATTCTTAACTTTTTATTATTGTTTACAATATTTCTAATTTACACACTATGTCTTATGGGGGACTGTTCTGTGTGGTGTGGGCCCAGCTCCCACTCAGACAGTGGAGAGCAACACAAGGCCCCCGCCCACGATAGCTTCTCCCGTGGGGAATCAGGCTTGCATTATACCTAGACTGCTATAAGACTTGCTTTTGCTAAAACTTCCTTATCCTGAATTGAGGCAGCAAGGGCTGACTGCAGCTTCCTAAGGACAAGTGTAACCAGTTCAACCACTTTTCCCTTTGCATTTGCAAATATCCTCCTTTCTTGATATAATTAGCAACATGGTCCCCTTTATTATCTGTAAAAGGTAACCACCTAATGCAAACCTGTGTGTAGTAAATGAGGACCACCCTAGATTTAATGTACCCAGGAAAGCAATAAAAGCCTATCAAGGCAAGGGTCAGCATGCTCCCCTCTTGACAGAGTGGCCGAGGCACTCCAAGGCACTCTCCCCTTGAGAGAGTGGCCATGCCTTCCCTTTTTCTCCACAGGACTCAGTAGTCCATATGAATTTGTCTCGTGTCTCAGCCATGATGCCATAGACACTGTAGGCCAGTGTCGGCATCAATGTCTGTAATTTTTTTTTAAATCGTTGCATACTGCCAACATTTTTCCAATATATTTATGAAAAAAAACTCCATATTAGTGGACCCACGCAGCTAAAGTCATGTTCTTCAAGGGTCAACTCTGTGTGTGTATATACATATGTATATATTTGTTGAATAAGCTAAAGTGAGAAAAGTCATCATTTTTAGGTGTGGCAGTGATTTCCACATGCGTGTAAATACGCAGTTATGAGAATTTACACGTTTTGAGCACAGCTCTGTGTGATTCCTGTGTGAGCAAGTGTGGATCATGTCTGTGGAATGGGAATTCTCTAATAGGAATTTGGCAAAGATGTATCTTAAAAAATTCTGGCTTGCTGTGCCCTGCATATTACTTTAATCTGGTCCTGTCTGCCACCAGACGTGAATCAACATCCTGATGCCCTGCTAATGAGTAATGCTACACCTGTTCTGCTTAATCCCATGTATAATCAATCCAATGTAAATTGCTAATGCCCCTGATAAAAACCCTGGCTGGACAAGCCACTGGGCTTTTTCCTGAGATGGGAGGAATCAGCCACGTGGCCCCGGTCTCTCTTCCCCCCGCATGTCTCCGTGTGAGATTCATACACGCATTCGGTTACGGTCACCCACGGGTTTCAGCTGGGATGAAATCCCCACGACATTAGGAGTCATAATTTGTGGGGACTTGGACACAAAATGGGATTTTCTAAAACATATGTAGGAGGAACCCAAGGGCAAAGAGGAGTTTATTCAAGAAGGGACCGAATCTAAGGATTTGAAAGCCTTTAGTCACTTCTTAATCTCTCACATCTTCTTAGAGCATGAAACTTAATGTTCTTTACTTGCAGCTTATTAAAACTGCCCCTTCATAGGCTACATGGCATTACACAGCCACTCTGCCGCTCTTGGATTGTGGACGTGTCCTTGTTCTCATAGAGACTGATTCATCCTTTCATGGTACGTGATCACAAATTCCTTGGAGATGATTGCTTGGGTCAAGTGTGCATTCTGTTTCAAATAGCTGTAGTTGGATCAAATCTTAGGAGAAGAAATCTCAAAATCTAAGCCGGGGTGGGGAGCAGAAAACAACTTGTTCATTTTTGACTAGAAAATGTCACCAAAATTCTTTCTTCTAAGTTTGTAAATGTTGGAGGATTACTCTGTCCTTAATCTCAGATTTCTTTCAATGGAACTTGAGACTTATGAAGCATAATGCTGCTAGTCTTCCTCTTCATCTTGTACTTATTTTTTTGCAGTGGCTTATGTGATTCAAAATATTACATGAAGAAGAACTGAGCATGTATGCCTCCATTTTGGGGGCTCTGTTCTTATTTTTCATTATATTAAGTGTAAACTAACAGTGTTCAGCTCTGCTTCTATCTCTATGTACTTGGTATTATTGGACACAACTGAGTACTGACTTCTAGAGGCATTTTGATGGTTTCATTTCTCACTGAGCCTGCTAATAGATTTTAATGGGTGTAAAGCAAAGAAAGCAGGCCCACACCATTGCCCATGGCCATGGGTTATGCATATATATTCCTTGACTAATCCCTTTCCCTTCTTTCAATCAGCATGACTTGTTGATTTTTGATTTTATTGCTTTTTTTGTGTGTCAAATACAAAAAGTTATCATCAAGGTCAATGGCAAGAAGATAAGTGCCTATGTTTTCTTCCAGGAGTTTTATGGTTTGGGGCATTATGTTTAGGTTTTTAATCCATTTTGAGTTAAATTTTGTATATGATATACGATAATTGTCCAGGTTTATTCTTTTGCATATGGCTGTGAGGTTTTCCCAACACTACTTATTGAAGAGACCATTCTTTCCCATTGTATATCCTTGGCTCCTTTGTTATACATTAATTGACCACTTATGCATAGGTTTATCTGTGGGCTCTCTATTCTGCTCATTGATCTGTATGTCTGTTTTTATGTCAATACTATACTGTTTTGATTACTGTAGTTTTGTAATATAGTTGGAAATCAAGGCATGTGATGACTCCAACTTTGTTCCTCTTTCTCAATATTGATTTGGCTATTTGGTATCTTCTGTGGTTCTATACAAATTTTAGAATTATTTGTCCTAGTTCTTTGAAAAATGCCATTGGAAGATTGACAGGGATTTCACTGAAATCTGTAGATTGCTTTGGGTAATATGGACATTTTAACAATATTAATTCTTATAATCCACAAGCATGGAATAGCTTATTGTATCTTTTTCAATTTCTTTCATTAATGTCTTATTGCTTTCAGTTTTCAGGTCTTTTTCCTCCTTGCTTATTTCTTGATATTTTATTATTTTTGATACAATTGTGAATGGTATTTTTTATTTCTCTTTCTGACAGTTTGTTAGTTTATAGAAATGCAAAGGTACTCTGATTTTGTATCATACAGCTTTATTAAATTTGTTTATTAGTTCTAACAATGTTTTTGTGTGTAGGGGGATCTTTAGGATTTTCTATTATAATATTATATCATCTGCAAATAGTGACAGTTTTACTTCTTTCTTACGTATTTGGATGGCTTATTTCTTTTCCTTGACTAATAGTTATGGCTAAAACCTCCAATACTATATTGAATAAAAGTGATGAAAGTAGGTATTTTTTTTTTTCATGATCTTAGAGGAAAAGCGTTCAACTTTTTCTACTGAGTATGATGGTAGCTATAGGCTGGTCATATATGGTCTCTATTATGTTTGGGTACATTCCCTGTGGACCCACTTTTTGAGAGTTTTTATCATAAATAGATGTTGAATTTTATCAAATGTCTTTTTTTCATCTATTGAGATGATAATATGTTTTTTTTATCCTTCATTCTGTTAATATGGTCTGCCACATTGGTTTGTGGATATTGAATCACCCTTGGATCCTTGGAATGAATTCCATTTATCATGGTGTATGTTTTCTTTAATGCATTGTTCAATTTTTTGCTAATATTCTCTGGAACATTTTGCATCTATTTTCATCAGGGATATTGGCCTGTGATTTTCGTTTCTAGTGGTGACATTGTTTGGTTTTAATACCTGGGTAATGCTGGTCTTGTAAAATAAGTTAGGAATGAGTTCTCTCTCTCTCTCTCTCTCTCATTTTCTTTCAAGTGTTTTAGAAGAATTGCCATTAATTCTTTGACTGTCAGGCACAATTCACCAGTAAAGCCATCTGGTCTTGGAGTTTTGTTTGTTTTGATTACCAATTTCATTTCCTTATTAATCATATATTCTGATTTTTATTTCTTTATGATTTAGTCTTGCAAGATTGTATGTTTCTTGATTTTTTTCCATTTCTTCTAGATTGTCCAAATTGTTGATATGGAATTATTCATAACATTCTCTTATGGTCTTTTGTATTCCTGTGGTTTTAGTTGTTATCTTTCTTCTTTCATTTTTTGGTTATAAATATTTGAGCCCTTGGTAAGTCTAGATAAAGTTTTATCACTTTTGTTTATCTTTTCCAAGAACCAACTCTTAGTTTCACTGATCTTTTCTATTGTCTTTTTGTCTCTATTATTAGTGGGTTGGCTTTTATTTCGCAGTCCTGCAGAATTAGGTATTCAGAAATGCTTTCCTTGCAGCTTTTTTCTCAGTAATCCCAATATGTAGTACTTATCCTCATGGGCCGAAATGGGGCTAGAGTTCCCATCATCATACCTGTATTTTAAGCATACGAGGAAAGAAGGGTCAAAGAAAAAAAGTGGCCATAAACAACTCCCTGAATCTGGTACAGAATACTTCTATTTTAAGCCATTGGTTAGCACATTGTTACCTGGAGACATTTCCTTAGAAAGTAAATTATGAAGTGTAATCTGTTTTTCTTAATGACCATGAACCTAGCTAATATCCAGATGTTTTAATACTAGGGGCAAAGGGAAGCGTAATACTGAGAGACAATGTTCAAGATTTTAAAAAAAGTAGTTTATCAGTTCAGTTTATTTGTCATTATAATATAAAAGTTCACTATCATTAAAATAGTCATACCTTTAACAATTTTCATTAAGCATATAGTGTGTGGCAGGTATTGTGCTTGCCTCTAGGGATGCAAAGTTGTATTATTTACCATTACTGCCCTTGAGAATCATATATTCTAGTGCTAGCTACTCTATTGTGTACTGTACAATTACTAAGATCAATCTTCACTGAATATTTAAAATTAATTTATTTTAATTAATTAAAAATTAAATACTCCATGTATGGAAATATCTATTTTCTTTCATTATCTGTTTTCCTTTGAATTTTACATGGTTGGCACAAATTTCAAAAGAAAAATAAATACCTAGTTGCCATGACTAGAGCTAGGGAAATGTAAATTTCTCTGCATCAGCTCTCTGGTGAATACATATAAAAATATTGCTGAGAGGCCTCTTGGGGTAAATTTCATTACCTTGATGAATTTATTAAACTTCTGATATGATCCTTTGCTTTGCTGGCTCAGCACATTGATTTTATCAGCATACCAAGAGGACATTAATATCTCAGACGTAGACATATTAAGCAAGCTCTTAGGATACATACATTCAAAATGATAAATGATTAATTCACTATGGAAAATATAACTGTCGTAGGAACAACAGCATTCTCACTGCTCATGATCGGCCCATTTTCTCCTGCTAGGTAGGCTGCTATGAGATGTCAAGTCGCATTCTGAATGTCAACTTACTTTCTATGAAACTCAATTATCGTGTGTGCCATGTAAACTTCAGATTGTACGACCAGGAATTGTATTTGATCCAACGCATGTAAGTGGATAATGATTGTTGCCAATGACAAGTGATAGTCTAAGTGCAATCTCAAGGACTGGATATGTTTCTCCTTTGTTCTAGTGTATAGAAAGAAAAGAAAAAAGAAAATGAAAATATGACACTTGTGTTAGTCAGTGTTTTTCATGTAACAACCAACAGGGTGTGTGTGTGTGTTTGAATGGGGTTATGTAAACAAAATGGCAACACAGGAGACCCCTGCCTCCGTCCCCACACAAAGATCAACAATTACACAGCTGTCCTTGAACCAAACAGGTCTGGGATAGCTTCCGATTCCACTGAAGAAAGTTTAGCAACATAGTGGAACAAAAAACGTGACCACAAACACAGAGAAGAGGAAAACAGCTTCATTTTTGCCTGTAATCGTCCCATACTCCACACTGGTATTGAAGTGCCAGGAAGTAATTTCCTAGCTATAGAGATCTTTATCATCTCCTAAGAGTGGGGTGAAAAATCAGCTTCCACAGCCTTTTGGGGACCTACTTTGATTTTATCACACATAAGCAGGCAAAGCTGAGACATACAGAGATGATCAGGGACCATGAAAAAAAAGAGGAACTACCAACTGCAGCCACACTGTGGGAGCGTTTGTGGCACACAGTTGCCTGCTCTGCAGACAGCCCAGCATATTTTGCCAGTAAAGATCCTGGTGGCCAGCGCAGCTGCTGTGGGCCCCCTGAAGATTTCACAAGCTTTGCCCCAAAGGTATATTTGTGTTAACTGAAGGCCGATATGCTCAGAACCAGGAAAAGCAGGCATTTCCGTTTGAATCCTAAGGCAGAAAAAAGCCATTGTTTCCATTTCAGCTCGAGTAGGAAAAGTAGGAGAAATTTCCCTAACTGGGATAAGCATCAGCCTTATGTTCTGTAGACCTGCAACTGATTAATGAAGACCATTCAAATTATGGGGGGCAATCTACTTTATTCAGTCTACTGATTTAAATGTTAATCTCATCTAAGAATATGCTCACAGACACAGCTACAATAACATTTGACTAAATATTTGGGCAGTCAAGATGACACAAAATTGACCATCACAAGTCCCTATAAAAAGACACTAAAAAAAAAAAATCAACTGAACTGGATTGAGTGCCCTATATTTGCTTACCACTTATTTATTGAGAGCAATATTTAAGGCTCTTCACCCTTCTATCACTAATACTTTATATGGGTCTGGCAAATAACTGTTTAAAAGTAAAAAAGACATTATAAAACGACTTGACATTCTAATTAGGACTTAAAGGTGTATGGCTTCTCTGCAATAAGGTCATACAGCCATACAGCGAATAAACTAAAATGTGAAGATAATAATAAAGCTATGAAAACAAGAACCAAAAATGAAAAATAAAGCTATTAAAAAACTTATGGAAAAATTTAAAAAATCTCAAATAACTGGAGAGCTTAAGCATATATTAGCTGTAAAACTATCTTTAAAAATTAATATATATTTGAAATATTAAAAATACTGAAATCCATTTAAAGTTTTTACTACTTAACTGAGAAATATACACTCTTATAACTGGAAAAGATATGCAAAATTCTTTGTAATATAGTGAAACAGGATTAATCCTGAGTAATTACTTTAATATGGCTATAGATCCAATAAAAATGTTAAGAATTATAAGATATATATATATGAAAATAATTAGGTAATAATGACACTTGTAATGGTCATAATTACCAAGTTTTTAATAAAGATTCAGCATTGAGTAAAGAAGTAAATGAACTCCAAATTCCTCACCTACCTTAATGTTGTAGAAGAGAGTTGTCCTATCAAAAAAACACTTCTCTACCTATTTTGATCTTTATTTAATATTGGTAGTGGCTAGTTGCCTGACTGTATGCCATCTGTTTTATGTGTTCTGTGTCTGATTTCAAAGGGGATAAAGGATAAGATTTTTTTCCACTGAACTTTGCATCATTTTTATTTTTCCCTTTCTGAAAATGTCTACTGTTTTTCTTTACTTTTTTTGTCTCCTTCCTTTCCTATTTTTTTCTCTTTCTTTCCTTCTTCCTTCCTTTTTTGTTTCCTGCTTTTTTTGTGACTTTAAAAACTGTTGGCCAGAAAAATAAATGCATATTATTTCAATTCAGAGCACAATATTTTTGTTTGTCCATAAACAATTGACAGATTTTCCTCTTATGGCAACTTTCTCAATACATAATCATGATCGTTATGTTTTTGTTGGTTTGTTTTCTCCACTTTTGTTTGTATTTGAATGTGGTACATGTGTAAACTTGATTTCATAAATTACTATAGGTTGTATGAACCCAGAAAAAAGCAGGGTGAAATGTCAGGATATGTCACAGACTCTGAAATAGGTACTGAGACAATGATATAACCATAGTTTCATTGCAATCCTGTATGATACTACTTATTTGATAAACAAACTGCAGACCTCTTCAAGATTCAGTTTTCTTACCCAGTAAATGAGAATAACATTTTCACAAGCTTTCTTAGTTAATGTGAGCATCTTATAAGGCAATAAAGAAAAAGCTCTCTGAAAAGAATACAGCACCTTTGCAATGAGTTTGGGGAATTGTTAATTATTGATGTTATTAAGCCCAATTAGGGACCAACCTTTAATAATTTATCTAACTATATGAATCATGTTCTTTGAAATTATCTACCACTCTCTCAACAATGAATATAATTTGTTTTTATAACTAAAGCAAGATTTTTCCAGAGTATAATTTAAAATCTTGCTATGAATAACATTTCCTTTGAATACAAATTGGCCTCTGAAATCCACTCAACATGTGCCATCTCTGCATAAGAATAAGTATTGTTTTGAATATTCATTGGAAAATCTTATGTAACCATCAAACCTGCCCAAATTTTTGTACTCTAAATAATGATATTAAATGAGCCCGGCTGGTGTAGCTCAGTGGATTGAGCGCGGGCTGGGAACCAGAGGGTCCCGGTTCAATTCCCAGTCGGGGCACATGCCTGGGTTGCAGGCCAGGTCCCCAGTGAGGGCCATGTGAGAGGCAACCATACATTGTTCTTTCTCCCTCCCTTCTCCTCTCTCTGAAAATAAATAAAAATCTTAAAAAAAAAATAATGATATTAAATGAAAATCTAATTAATATTGCTATAAATGCATGAACCTATAAAGATGAATATACAAATTTGTAAAATTTGTGTAATTTTACAAATCCTGTAATAATTGCAATTCTTCTAGGATTCCAAAAGTGATAGTTGTTCATACCATGTCTGATGACGAGATAAAGACACATACCATGTGATCTCACCTGTAAGTGGAACCTAATCAACAACGCAAGCAAGCAAGCAAAATACAAACAGAGACATGGAAATTAAGAACAAACTGACAGTAACCAGAGGGGCGGGGGGAGGGGGCATTGGGGGAGAAAGGGGGAAGGGCCATCGAGGAACATGTATAAAGGACACAGGGACAAAATCAGAGAAAGGTAGGATCAAGGGTAGGAGGTGGGGATGGCTAGGGCGAGAGTGGTGGGAGGAAAATGGAGACAACTGTACTTGAATAACAATAAAAAAGGTGAAAAAAATTAAATGAAAAGTCAAAAGTGTAATTAAATTTATTTTTATAGAATATCTTTTCAAATCAGAGGAATGGAAATTTTATATATATCTATATATATATAAGTGGCAGATATTGATATATAAAAATATGTACCCATACAGTAGCTTATATTATATAGCACTTATGATGTTCAAGTACCATTCTGAGGTTTTTATTTTCTTTACATCATTTAATCTTTAAAGAACCCTGTGAGTTAGGTGCTGTGAGAAATGCATTTGGAAATGAGTAAACCGGAGTGAGGCTTTGTGCAGCAGGAACTCTGGTCTGAGTGTGGGCTTTATCTATTTGGTACTCGGATGTGATAATCGTGCTGAAACCAGACATGGTAATCTATAAAGAATCCAGGGACTGAGATAAAGGGCTGCTGCAATTCCTGGAGAAATACCAATAGGAACAACAAACAAAAAGAAGGGGAAATCTGTTCTCCCCTACTTTACCTACAGTGTAGTACCAGAGAACAGAGTACAGATGGATAACTTTAGAATAAAGACACAACAGCTGAGTAACTTGTACATTAGCTTTATTGGGTATTATCTATAAGAACATCAAAGAATGCATAACTCATACGATCATATAATTAAAATTATAACAATAAAAATATTTGTTTAACACAAAAGAAGGCATGAATGAAATAGAGAAAAGGGAGTAAAGCACAGAGAAAGCATTAATAAAACAAGCAATAAGAAGAGGAATTAGAGAGTCCAAAGATGGCTGCAGAGTAGGGGGAAGCTACACACACCTCCTCCAGGTGTCAAACTGGATTTACAGGTAAATTATAGAGTAACCAAGCTGAAAGACCAAGTAAAGGGCAACTGAACAGGAGTATTATATCTAAGGATTTATAGAAGAAGAGCTACATACAGACTGGTAAGAAGGACAGAGATGTGGAGAGGGCTGGATCCTGAACCTACATGCAGTAGCTGAGAATCCAGAAGGATATCTCAGCCGCAGAAGTCCACCCTGATTGTTGGGTCTCGTCGCCATGCTGGGACCTCCAACTCAGAGAACTACGGCCAGGAAGAGGTGCCTGTATAGCATCTGCAGTGAAAATCAGCTGGGAGTCTGATAAACAAGATTGACGAATCTTTAAACTGATTCATCAAGAAAAAAGAGGGAGGACCCAAATAAATAAAATCAGAAATGAAGAGAAGTAACAACTGACTCCACAGAACTATGAGAGAGTGTAAGAAAATATTACAAACAACTATATGCCAACAAATTTGACAATCTGGATGAGATGAATACATACGTAGAAATGTACAATATTCAAAAACAAAATCAGGAATAATCAAAGAATCTGAATAGACAGATTATAACTAGTGTAATTGAAGCTGTAATAAAAAAAAAAAAAACTCCCAATGAACAAAGCTCCTGGACCAGATGGTTTCACAGGAAAATTTTACCAAATATTCAAAGAAGAACTAGCACCTATTCTTCTCAAACTATTCCAAAAAATTCAAGAGGAGGGAAGACTCCCAAGCTCATCTTATGAGGCCAGCATTATCATAATTCTAAAATCAAATAAAGACAGTATAAAGAAAGAAATAGTCCAAAATCCATGGTGAACATAGATGCTGAAATCTTCTACAAAACATTAGCAAACCCAAAACAGCAATGAATCAAAAAGATCCTATACCATTGTCAAGTGGCTATTTATTCCAGAGATGCAAGGCCAGTACAGTATCCACAAATTGATAAACATAATATATCACATAAACAAAATGAAGGAAAAATTCATATAATCATATCAATGGATGCAGAAAAATCATTTGATGAAATTTAGAACCCATTTATGCTAATACTCTTAGCAAAGTTGAAATAGAAAATACCTCAATGTAATAAAGGCCATGTATGACAAACCCACAGGCAACATTATACTCAGTAAAAACTAAAAGCGTTTCCCTTAAGTTCAGGAACAAGACAAGGATGTCCTCTTTCACCACTTTTATTCTTGTACCACTGAAAGTACTAGCCACAGCAATCAGACAAGAAAAGGAAATAAAAGGCATCCAAATTAGAAAACAGGAAGTAAAACTTGCATTATTTGAAGATGACATGATATTGTACATAGAAATACCTAAAGATTCCACCAAAAATACTACTATAACTGATACATTAATTTGGTAATGTAGCAAGATACAAAATTATATTCAGAAATCAGTGCCAATGTTATATGCCAATGAAGAACTATCAGAAAGAGAAATTAGAAACAGTTCCATTTATTCTTGCAGTCAAAAGATAAGGTACTTCGAAAAAAATTTGCCAAAGCAGTAAAAGACTTATATTCAGAAAATTATAGGATACTGAAGAAGGAAACTGGGGGATATACACATAAGTAGAAGCATATACTGTGTCCATGGATAGGAAGAATTAACATCATTGAAATACTCATACTACCCACAGAATTCCTATTAAAATACTAATGGGATATTACACAGACCTAGAACAAATATTACAAAAATTTTTATGGAACCAAAAGAGACTCAGAATACCCTCAGCAATCTTGAGAAAGAAGAGAAAAGTTGGAGGTATCACCTGATATCAAACTATGTACTACAAAGCCATTGTAATTAATACAATCTGGTATGGACATATGAACAGGCAGATCAGTGGAACAGAACAGATAGGCAAGAAATAAAACCATATCTTTATGGTCAATTAATGTATGACAAAGGAAGCAAGAACATATAATGGAGTAAAAACAATAAATGGTGTTGGGAAAATTGGACAGATATGAGCAAAAAATAAAACTAGAAATTCAAATTACACCATGCACAAGAATAACTTCAAAATGGATTAAAGAATTAAATACAAGTCACAAAACCATAAAAATCTTAGAAGAAAACCATAGGCAGTGAAATTTCAAACATCTCTTGTAACGATATTTTTACTGATATACGTGTGTGTGAAAACACATAGACGCAGATGACAGTATGGTAATAGCCAGAGGGAAAGCTGGGTGGGGGGAATTGGAAGTGGGAAAAGGGGGATAAATTGGGATGGAAAGAGATTTAATTTTGAACAATGAATTCACAATGCAGTGTGCACATGAAGTTTTATTGAGTTGTACACTTGAAACCTATATGGTTTTGTTAACCAGTGCTACACTAATAAGTTCAATAAAAAAGGAAGAGAGATTAAACCTAACATATCAATACTTGCATTTTAATAATATTTAAGTGTACTATATTCATTTAGAAGTGTAAAATAGGCTGGATTACAAAAAAACAAATTATATATTACAGATAAGACATGGTTTAAATAAAAGTATGAAAAAGTATTCCACACTGATATGAACCAAAAGAAAGCCATTATGGTAAGTCAAACATATATTTTAAGTTAATAAACATTACAAGAAATGAAGGGAATGTATTTCATGATTGTAAGGTCATTGCAATGAGCAGATCAATAACTTCATATAACATAGCTTTTAAACATATAAAACAAATTCAAATTAATGACAAAAAAGGAGAATTACAAAAATTTACAGAGGGATTCTCACATATATTTTAATTACAGATAACTCAAGCAGAGAAAAAAATCAAAGACATAGGAGATTTCAAGATAATTAATTTTACTTAATTTGCTTAAAGAAAGCTCAGCAGCACACTTGTAGGATAAATATTATTTTTAAGTGGCCTTGAAGCTGTTATCAAATTGATCACAAGTTGAGTCCTAAAACAAAGCTCAACAATTTTAAATGATTAAAGCATGCAGGTTATGTTATCTGAATAAAATGAAAATTAGCATTCAATGATAAAAGATAACAGGGAATTTTTTAAATATTAGGAAACTGGGCAATGAACATCTAGATAGTATAAGAGTCAAAGAACAACTCTAATTGAAATTAAAATATATTTTAGTCTGAATGATAATGAAAAGAAAACATCTAAAAATTTGTGGGTTTTATAGCCCTATAAAAGAAATGAATAAAGACTAAAAATCAGTGATCTCAAGAAGTTGGGAAAAATTCACATTCAACACATAAACTTTGTGAGAAAAGGGAATAAATCAGGATAAAAAAGAAAGCAGTGATGTAGAAAGCATATATATAATAAAGAGTATCAACAAATACAACAGTTTTCTGTTTAAAAAGACTACGGTAATTAAATTTTAATATTTAGCCCTGGCTGATGTAGCTCAGTGGATTGAGCACGGGCTGCGAACCAAACGATCACCAGTTCGATTCCCCGTCAGGGCACATGCCTGGGTTGCAGGCCAGGTCCCCACTGGGGGCCATGTGAGAGGCAACCATACATTGCTGTTTCTCTCCCTCTCTTTCTCCCTCCCTTACCCTCTCTCTAAAAATTAAATTAATAAAATCTTTTTAAAATAATATTTCATTAATTAATTAAATTTATTTTAATATTTTTATTTATTATTTAATAACATACAGCAATTAAATTTGTAACCCTTAGCCAGGTGGTTCACAGATAACAAAAGTATAGAAGACAAGAAGACAGAAAGAAAAAGTGACTTTGCTAGAGATTATAAACAATTGAAACAACGTCACAAGATTGTTCTAGACAGTTTTAATATAACAAATACTTAAATTTCAATGAAATTGAAAAACACAGTCTGTCAAAAACTGATACCAGAAGAATTCAAAAAGCTAATTACCTGTCATAGTGCTTCAATATGTATTTAAATACTAAAAAAAAAAAAAAAAAAAAAAAAAAAAAAAAAAAAAAAAAAAAAAAAAAAAAAAAAAAAAAAAAAAAAAAAAAAAAAAAAAAAAAAAAAAAAAAAATCTCCAGGCCTACATAGCTTTTCAGTAAGTTCTGTCAAACTTTTAAAGAAGTAACATCAATTCTACAAAAGTATTCTAGATTTCTTCCAAACTCTTAAAGAAGAAATAACATTTTATAAAAAATATTCTAGATAATAAAAAAATAACTCTTCAAAACTCATTTCATGAGACTCTCACATTGATACCAAAAACTTGTAAAGACATTAAATGGAAGGAAAATTATTCCTAATAAAAATAATAGTTAAAAATTCTAAGCAAAGCATTGGAAAGTCAAATTCAAGAAAAATATTAAAAAGGATAATATAACCCAGCCATGTTGTTTACTTCCAAAATGTAAGGGTGTTTGAACATTCAAACATCAATCTCAGCAGACAACAGGACTCTGGGGAGCTGGCAGAGTGGGAAGTGCCGAGAATCTAGTCTCCCATCCAGGCAACTGTAGGGCCAGAATCTGGCTCACTGTTCTGGAACTCTCATGTTGAAAGCTTACATGGGTGTCCAAACCACTACCCTCAGGCTGCATGTGGCCCAAGATGGCTATGAATGTGGCCCAACACAAAACTGTAAATTTATTTAAAACTTTTAAAAATTATTTATCAGTTTTTGTTAGTGTATGTGTATTTAATGTGTGGCCCAAGACAACTCTTTTTCTAGTGTGGTCCAGAAACATCAAATGGTTGGACACCCCTGGTAGAACTTCCAGGGAAAGACAGAGGTGAAATGTGGTTCATTTTCATTCGTTTCAGCTCATCACGCCCCAGCCACATGGGAGGTAGCCGCGCACCTACTCGCAGAGCCGCTTGGACACGGATTATGGGACCCATAGTGAGTAAAAAGGACCCTGTCCTCTAAACATTAGGGATCTTTTCTTTGATCTCTCATTGCTGCTTCTGATCACAGTCTTTGTGGACATTTGTATGTTCTCATTCCTTTAGAATAATCTACCAATTATTAGAATTGCTGAATAACATGTATTTAACTTTATACCAGATTCTTTTCTGCTATAGTACAATAAACCAGCCCCAGCAACATCTGAAGTTTTCATTTGTACTACATCCTGGCCAATACTTGGCATTATTGCATTTTTATTTTAGTATAAAATAGTGATTAATTGTGGTTTTCATTTGTATTTTCTCTATGACTAATGGTTCCCAAACTCAAGGGGTCACGCTTGGGGCGCTCTATTCAAGAACAGATGTGGTTGTAACAAGGTAGCTTTATTTACTTTCAGCAAATAACAGAGCCAGGAGATTGCATTCAAAGCTCTCTGAAGGAAGGCTTAGACATTGCTTATATACACTATTTGGCAATTATGTGTTGATTTCTTCTTTGCAGTTGATTACATTTATCAGGTTGTTTTGTGTTGCTGTCCTGTCAGACTCATCCTGTTTGCAGCTGGTATGCAACGTACTGTGCTACATTTTAACATTTAGCAAGAAAAGCATTTGGTAGGAATGGCTCAGACCTTGAGACCCTTGTCCTATCCAACATAATGATGTCGAACTTAACTTTTCATATGCTGTTGAAACACAATTTTCTTTTTTTGCTATTTGAGTTTAAACCACTTGTCCTTTGTACATTGTACTTTTATGGGGTTGAACTTCTCTTGATTATGGATTATACTTTTCTGTTTCTTTCCATGTTTAATAAATTTACGTGTATCAGACCTTATGATAGGATTTAGAGATGTATCCATGTTCCTGAAGGTTTGTGATTTTTGTTGTATTAGGTAGTTCAATACTTCTGATCATCTTTACGTTGTGTAATATTGGTTTTACCCTTTGTCAGGACCAATCTGTGGCAAGTCGTTTAACTAGTGAGGACTCAAACTCCAGACTTGGTCTTTCCTTAGATCATTCGAGTTTGTCTTCAGGATTTGATAGGGTGAGTCTAGAGTAGCTCATACTCCTGAGAGCATCCTTATTCTGAAAGGTAAGACTTTGCTCGTGTCTCGGCATGTTCCTAGTGTTAAGGGATTCCTTCCATCCTGACTGAGGCAGATCACTGTTCCACAAATATAATATCTGTTTTATTTCTAACCGTATCACAACTACTTTTTGGTAAGCCTACAGATCCATTCTGTGCATATAAACCCAGACTGCAGCCAAGGGGTCAGAAGGGATCCTCACTCTCTAACTCCATGCCCCACGATTTCCAGCCCCTTCAGCACCCACAGACTCTGATCTCTGACTGAGTTCAGTAGAACTACCACCCTCTGCTTAGTGTCCAGCCTGCTGCAGACACTTGAAAATAATATGCAGACAAAAGGCAAAGATGATCATAAGGTTTGCCTGATGAATTTCCCTTCTCTCTGGGACTTCATCTTGGGCTGGATGTTGTACAGCTCCTGGGAAGCTTCCCTTTCCTAATATTTTACTGAGTTTATGACATCTGAAAATTTTCACAGCCCCCCACCATTCGATAGTCAGACAATTTTTAAAACTATGACATTTTTTGAAGTACATCCCAAATTTATTTCTTCCAATATTGTATCCTTGCCTAATGGGTCATATATATGAATGTGAACTATATTTCAGTGGATTAAAAGTTTGTTGAGATGTGATCATTCAAATATTTGAAAACTGTGTTTTTAATAGTAATTTGATTTTTCAAGTTTGAAACTGTATTTTTTAACAGTAAATTAATTTGATTTTTTAAAGCTGGTTCATAAGTAGAATATGATGAAATACATGAGAGTCAGCTATTATGTCTTTGTTCTAATGATTTGAAGATAAAAACTGTGTTTTTTAAATTTTATTTTAAATTTAAGTTTACATTCAATATTATTTTGTATTAGTTTCAGGTGTGCAGCATAGTAGAAGCCAATCATATACTTTACAAAGCAATCCCCTGATATTTCAAGTATCCACCTGGTACCATACGTAGTCATTACTATATCATTAACTATATTCCCTATGCTGTACTTTACTTTTTCCACGTTTCTATGTGATGAGTGGTGGGTCTATTTTTCTGAGAATGCAAATGAATTTTTCCATACGTATAGGTAAGGACTGATACAACTTTTGACAGTATTGAAAACCTAATTTACACTTCAGAAATATTGTACCCTTAGGCAAACATTTTAGGGGATAGCAGCTGCAAAAATCTATAGGGTTTATGAAGTTTCTGACCATAAATATAAGTTTATTTTGAAAAATAAGTGATAAAAAGATATTATTTCTATACCTAGAACCATATTTCCTACACTCTTTGTCAAGCAAGTAATCTTCCAGGTACTGACTCAGCAGAAGATTTATTTTAGTAAGTTATATGTAGTACATTCATTTTCTCTATCTTTAAACCTAATTCAGATCCTTATATAAGCTGTATATGTAACATCCAGTTAGATGGTGATATAAATTTTCTCTAATGACATTATGTCTCTGAGCTTGCTTCGGTGGATCAGCAAAAGCTTTTGTTGTATCCCTTTACCCTGCCTTACGTGAAGTATATTGTCCTCAAGAGGTTGCCAGACTGTACTGCATCTGAACCATCATTTTCCTGTACCCCCAACGTACACAGAACAGCATTTCCTGCAGCCATAAGTAGGCCTAAACCTCCCTGTTTCATCCCAGAGGATGCAAGCCAGTTTGGATGAATTAACTGTGAGTTGAGAAAGCACCACGGATTATGACCAGAAAAGATATCACAAGCAAGTGAAGTGTACCTTGCCAAGATCTGAAATAGTTTCACCTCATGGGCATTGCCTTGCAAAGTCAACTCGAACCTCTGGGAATTTCAGATGATGTTTTATTTGTTTACTTCTCTTGAGAAAATTGGTTTCTCATTTATAAGAAAATGGGTCCCAAAAGGTTTAGAAAATGGGCCAAGGAACTTTAGGGATTCAATAGTGCTTTAACAGAGCAGCATTTTTAGATTCCAATGTAGCTTTTAATCAAGCCCCGAGTATACGTGTATATTCCTGTCTCTAACAAACAAACACCATATGCAGAAATATTGTTTAGGGCAAGTTTCCTCCTCTACATTCTTACCATTCCCACGTGAGACCTTGATCTGCAGTAAGCAATTAGAAATATATTTTGTTTTAAATATACTCATTTTCTCCAAGAATAACCAAATCAAGATAAAAAGCTAAAAATGAAATACTCAGGAAAAACTTTTCCTTCAAAGCTTTAATTCTTTGTTCATCTTACCTTGTCATCTAGGCCTGCTCTGTTCAGGTAGAATTTATACCACGCTCCCCTTCAAACCCCATCTCCCTATTCACTGCGCCCCCACAGCACTGACCACCTTCGATCACTAAAACTTTGTACTTATTAGATTTACTCTTCTTGCCTTATATTTTAAGCTTCACAAGAAGGAATTTTTGTCTCCATGGGTCGTTTTTATTTCTGCCCTTATAAGTAGAGGCATTGCAGCTTTTTAAATCAAGATTATCTTTTTAAGGATTTTTATGTAGCAAACACCCTTGAAAGAAATCATAGATACTATCTTCCTTCAAAACAGAGGGAAGGTTGTTTTGTTTCCCTATATAATGAATATAATATATCCCTTCAGGTCAAAAGTTGGTACGTTTGCTCACATTACATCATAAAAGACTGGCGTTTACTAAGCTTGGGCTCCCCTGGGAGTGGTGCAAACCCACTGTGTGCCTAGAATCCTCTGAAGCCCTTTCCTGCTGTATGACGCAAGGGGCAAGTGGAACACAGGGGCTTACACAAAGTTCATAGAGCCTGCTGTGCTGTGAGTATTAATTCCTTTTGTCTCTGATCCAGGAGTCTTGTTTCTTGCCAGAATCTATGAAACGGTGGCAGGCTGACTTGTTATCTTGCAAGAAGGGAAATATTTTTAGATTCTCACACTTGTTGACATTGATGTAACAGAAATGACTACAGCTTTCTGAATGTACTAAATATATATTGAGTTAATATATGAATTAATAAATAGGAAAAAACTACAGTACTTATACAAATATGTCATAGTATTTGTGAAGTGATAAACCTTGAAGATTGTGATTTGTTGGACTAAAAACAAATGTATATGTCAACATAATTGTAAAACAAATGGTTAAGAATCCGGGTTCTTATATCAAACCAACATGAACTGGAGTTCTCGCAGCACCTATTATTCTTTGTGTGACCTTGAGCAAACACTTCTCGATCTTAATTTCTCGTTTGTAAATTAGAAGAAATAATAGTATGGCGTCTGCAGTACTGTTGTGTTAGATGAAACGATACAGTGAGTACCCTACCGAAGCTTATTGCTGTTATTATTTTGCCCAGCCCCTGTTCTGAGTCTTCCTCAGTCTATGAATAATAGTATGACTTATGTTGTATGCCACGATCGCGAGGACAAGTGCTGGAGACTTTTCAGGCTTAAAGATCTTACTTTATTGGCCAAGCTTTTACCTGCACAGGGGCGAACTCTCAGGGTGTCCGAAGGCACCGTACCCACAAGGGCTGCAGACGAGAGTCGCGCCTAACGCTTACAGCTAGGTCCTTATATAGGGAAATTGGTGCAATTTGGCAAGAGCAAGCAAGCATTTGAACAAAAGCAGAGTTGGCGGTTAGCTATTGGCTACAGAGTTGGTGCGCACGAGAAGGGTGGGGTATACAACGGTTATGCTTGCCTAAGTGGAAAAATTTCAAAACTAAACAGCCTATAATCAGCACATAGCAGGGTGTTTACTCAACCTTTGGGGAGGTACATTCTGTCCTTTCTTTCTAGGGGACTTTCCTAATTTTCTGGTTCTCAACAACTTACAGGTCCAGAAATGACTTGTAAGATAAGCCTGCCCTCTTTTATCTCTCAGGAGCCCCTATAGTCTATTTAACACACTTCAGATTCACAGAACTTCTTGTGTCTGTAGCTAAATATCATGCATTCTTCTGCAAATTTCTCAGCCATTATCTTTCAAACATTGCTTCTGCTTTGTTCTCTTCCCTTCCCTTATGGCCCTGATGATTTTTGTTTGAGTGATGAGCATGGTGATTTTTTAAATATAGGAGGGAAATCTTGGAGACTAAGTACAGTGTTAGCTTCCTTCAGAGTAAATTTATGTTTGCCTCTGGCACATGGCCAGAGACACTAGCCATTTGGATTACATAAATCTAATTTTAGGGAATAAAGTAATGCAAAGCTTTGCTTCGGTCCTTGAGGGTAGTTCTCTTTGTGTCTCTTTCTTTAATCTTATAATATATCCATTTGGGGACCCTGCTCAGATTGCTAGGGATTTCCATGGTGCTTCTCAAGGAATTCCTTCTCAAGGAATCCTTCAAATCTAATTTTTGTCCTGTTAGACTTACAAGGTAGTTCACACTCCTCCCCTTCTTGTGTGCACAGATGGTTTTCTGAGAAGCACCTGAGGGGCAGGCAATACGGCCTCCACATGCTGAGCAACACTTCTACGTGTTCTTCTCTTACATCCAAACCCGTAATTTTTACTGCTTTTTTAGCTTGCCAGTGCCTTCAGACATATATGTGACAAACGTACATATACATATATATGACATTTATATACACACACTCAACTTTTATAGATATTTTCATAGACGGAAGCCCAATGCACAGTATATTTTTCCATTAGAACTTGTTCTTTTATATTAAGCTAAGTAGACTAGTGACTACTTAAGATAGGGGATATTTATTAATATATAAATTATATTATGTTATATATTTATGAATAGTCACTATAATACCTGAAATTGTATTTATAATATATACCATTATGTAAAAGGGATGGGATAAAAGTATAAATAATAAAATTTGTGAAAAATTTCTAGAATAAGTATAGTATTTTTTAGATTAACATCTGCAACCAATCTTTAGAACACAAAAACCCTTGGAAATAGAAAAATAATTATCAAGTTAAGGAGGAAGGGAAAGAATGGTCAATTTCCAGGGCTCTCAGAAGTGAACTAAATGGTGCCTTCAGGTAATCCTGAATTATCCAGGTGAAAAAGTATGTCATAGTCTCACAACAATTTTTTGGTAGGTCATTTTGTTAGGTCATTTACTAGGGGAGAGACAGACAGAGAATATGCATCATGAAACCGAGAAGCATTGATGGATCGCTGAGGGGCCTGCTGAGCAGTGTGGTGAGGAATACTCTGTTCTGCCCACTCTGCTCATAGCTGAGTTAGTGTACTCAGAGGGAACGATGGACTTTTCCCTCCACTGAGTTTGCTGTGGATACAAACTGATACAACAGTGTAATGGGTAAACCTCCACCTCATCTAAAGCCTTAATGTCCACCAGAGCACTTTCTTCTTGTCTCAGGGATACACGTTTTTTTTTTCTTTTTTATTAGAGTTCTCTTAAAAAGTAACTTAAATGCCCTTAAGTCATAATTTACTTTTCAGGTCACTTGCCATGAATTTTTTTCCTAATTACAAGCAAAACCAAAAATTAAGCTCACCTCACAGACTAAATTATTTAACAACCAAAGAAGTAGCTTTTCTTATTTGTAAATGATGTCAAAAATGATTGTTGCCCCAACTCTTGACAAACTTGAAAAGAATTAGTGAAGGATAGTTTCTTTTTCAGTGAAATGAGGCAGAAATTTTATTTTAAATATGCTCTCTTGTTTTAAAATGGTATTCCTTGAGAGAAAAAACTTTCTTTTATGGACTTGTCCCAATTTATATAAAGAGTGTCTTTTGTGGTATATTAACTTACACATGTGAAGTTGATTCCCTCCCTTCAATTGCTGGGTATCCTAAATACATTGCCCCCCCCACCCCCAGCTTTATTCAGATATAATTGACAGATAACATTGTGTAAATATAAGGTATACAACATGTTGATCCGATGCAGCGATATTAAAAAATAATTACTATGATAGGATTTGTTAACACCTCCATTATCTTATAGAATTACCATTTTTTTGGATGTGGTGAGAACATTTAGGATCCACTTTTCTAGCAACTTTCAAGTACATAATGTAGTATTATTTATAGTCATCATGCTGTGCAATAAACCCCCAACTTTTCCATCCTACAAGATGTTTGTACCCTGTGACCTACATCACCCCATTTTCCCAACACCTCAGCCTCTAGGGGCAGCCACCATGCGTTCAGCAGTTTTAGATTCCATATATAAAGGAGATCATACAGTATTTTGTCTTTTTCTGCCTGACATATTTCATTTAGCATGATACCTACAGTCACAAATGGAAGGATTTTCTTTTCTTCTCACAGCTAAATACTACTGTGTTGTGTACATACCCATCTTTATTTATTTGTATATGATCCTTTAGGATATCTTGGCCATGGTGAATAATACAACAGTACATATGGAGGGGTGCAGATATTTCTATTCAAGATCCTGATTTCACTGTCCTTAGTTATACACCCAGAATTAGAATTACTGGATCATATGGTAGTTCTATTTTTAATTTTTTGAGGAATCTCCATAGTGTCTTCACCAGTTTACATTCCACCAATGGTGCACATGTATTCCCTTGCTCCACATTCTTGCCAAAACTTATCTCTTGTCTTTTTACATTAGTCATTCTAACAGGTGTGAAGTAATAATCACATTGTGATTTTGAAATGAATTTCCTGGTGATTAGTGGTTTTGATGGTCCTCTTATGTACCTCTTGCGCCTTTGTATGCCCTCTTTGGAAAAATATCTATTGTAGTCCTTGGCCCATTATTTAATCAGGCTGATTTTTCTTTTTTTGCCATTGCGTTGTGTGAGTTCCTTATATATTTTGGATATTAACCCCTTATCAGATAGATGATTTGCAAATATGTTCTTTCATTTTGTAAGTTGTCTTTCCATTTTGTGGATAGTTTCCTTGCTTTGCAGAAGGTTTTTAGTTTGATTTAGACCCACCTGCTTATTTTTGCTTTTGTTGCTTGTTCTTTTAGTGTCATATCCAAATATTCATTGTCAAGTTCAGTGCAAAAGAGATTTTTCCCTATGATTTCTTCTAGAAGTTTTATAGTTCTGAGTCTTATGTGTAAACCTTTGTTTTGAGTTAATTTTTGTGAGTGGTATAAAATAGGTGTCTAATTATATTTTGCATATGGATATTCCGTTTTCTTAATACCATTTATTGAAGAGACTTTTATTTCCCTATTGAATTGTTTTGACTCCTCTATCAAATATTACTTGATGGTGTATGGAAGGGTTTATGTCAAGGCTCTAGATTAATTTCTATCAGGCCTCTGTATCCATTTTTAATACCAGAACCATACAGTTTTGATTACTACAGCTTTATAACATAGTTTGATATCAAGAAGTTTGAGGCCTCCAGCATTTTTCTTTCTTACAGTTGTATTGACTATTCAGTGTCTTCTGTGATTCAACATAAATTTTAGGATTGCATTTCTATTTCTTTAAAATATGCTGTTAGAATTAATTTTGTTAGGAATTACATTGGCTATATAGATGGCTTTGGCTAGTATGATCATTTTAACAATATTAATTTTTGATACATCTACATAAGCTATTTTCCATTTATTTTTGTATTCTTCAATTTCTTTTATCAATGTCTTACAATTTTAAGTGTTTGGATCTTTCATTTCTATGGTGAAATTTTTTAAAGGAGTTTTTAAAAAAAAATTAAAGATTTTATTTATTTTTTAGAGAGAGGAGAAGGGAGGGAGAAAGAGGGGGTGAGAAGCATCAGTGTGTGGTTGTCTGTCATGCACCCTATACTGGGTATCTAGACCACAACCCAGGCATATGCCCTGACTGGGAATCAAACCATCAGCCCTTTGATTTGCAGGCCTGTGCTCAATTCATTGAGCTACACCAGCCAGGGCCCAGGGTGAAATTTATTCATCAATATTTTATTGTTTTTTGATGTCATCGTAAGTATTGTTTTACTTCTTTTTCAGATATTTTATTGGTAGTGTATAGAAACACAACTAATTTGTGTATAATTACTTTTCATTCTGAAACTTTATTGATTATTTCTGACAGTTTTTTGGGTGGTGTCTTCAGGGTTTTATATATATAATATCATATCATCTGCAAATAAATATAATTTTACTTCTTCCTTTCCATTTTGGGTGCCTTTATTTCTTTTACTTTCCTAATTGCTCTGTGTAGAATTTCCGGTACTCTGTTGTATAGAAGTGACGAGAATGGGCACCATGTGTTCTTACTGATTTTAGAAAAAAAGCTTTCAGCCTCAGGATGATAATAGCTGAAGGCTTTTCATATGGAGGCACATTACATTCCTTCTTTACCCAAGTTGTTGAGAATTTTTAGTATGAAAAAATTTTGTACTTGTCAATTGCAATTTCTGCATCAATTGACGTAAATCTTTGATTTTTGTCATTCTATTAAGTTAATGTGTCACATTTATTCATTTTCTTATGCTAAACCACTCTTGCATCCCAGCAATAATGATAGTGTATGATACTTTTAATAAGCTCTTGTATTTGGTTTGCTTTTTTCCCCCCCTTTTTTTTGAAAAATTTTCCATCTATGTTCCTCAGGGGTGTTGACCTGTAGTTTTCTTTTCTGTAGTGTCCGTATCCAGCTTTTGTATCTGGGTGTAATGCAGGCCTTGGAAAATGAGTTTGGGAGTATGGCCTCCCCTTCAATTTTTTGGAGGAATTTGAGAAGGATTGGCATTAATTGTTCTTTAAATGTTTGGTAGAGTTTACCAGTCAAACCATCTAGTCCTGGGCTTTTCTTTGTTGGGAGGTGTTGATTACTGATTCATTCTCCTTACTCATTATTGGTATGTTTGTCTTATCGTATTCATGATTCAGTCTTAGTAAGTTGTATGTTTCTAGCAATTTTCCCATTTCTTGATTATCTAATTTGTGTATAATTGTTTATGGTAGTCTTATGATTCTTGATTTCTGTAGCATTCTAATAGCTCCTCCTTCATTTTTGATCCAATTTGTTTTCCTCCTCTTTTTTTCCTTAGTTAACCTAGCTAAAGGTTTGTAAATTTTGTTTATTATTATTGTTCTTTAAAACAGCTCTTAGTTTCATTGATCTTTTCTATTGTCTTTTTTGTCTCTGCTGCATTTAAGTGTGCTCCAATCTTTGATTTTTTTTCCATCCTTTTGCTAACACTAGGCTTAGATTATTCATTTTGTAGTAACTTGAGGTGTGTAAAGGTTGATGGTTTATTTGATATCTTTTTATTGTTGTTGTTAATGTAGGCTTTTATCACTTTAAACTTTCCCCTTAGATCTGCTTTTGCAGCATCCTTATAAGATTTGGCATGTTGTGTTTTTATGCCTGGTTGCTGAGCCTCCCTTTTGTTTTCCCAAGATTGGTGCTAGAGCTTAATGTTTAGTTCTTCCTGGCCCACAGATTCCAGATAGCTTTCTGCACATGCTCACTCCTGCTTCAGTTTGGAGCAAGCACAGAGAGCTCACCATGGGGTGGAAGGGTGTATGGGTGAGGCACCCCGTGGTTTTGTATGGGTCTTCTTTGGAGTCTGTGATGTAGTGAGTAGGATCAATATCCATTTGATACATTCCTATTCCCTGGCTGTTCTTCTCCCAGCAATCTTCTACCCTGCAATCCTCAGTTCCCACCATCTTCATGCAGCGCTCACAACCCAGTACTCTGGACGGGGGTACTGAGAATCCGTCCTCTTTGGCAACATCCCACATAGCTGGAGAAGCCTGGCGCTCCCATGCATACACTCTAACTCTTTTTGCCACATTGGGGGAGGGGTGATACATTTGAAATCAAGCTGTTCTTACCCTCTCAAAAGATTTCAGTCTCAGATATTTTTGTTGCAGCCACGTACTGAAACTTCACTGATGCTGGACTTCCACAAAATCTCACTTGTATGTGGGGACTGTTGAAGTCTGTATTGTTCAGGTGCTTGGAGACTGCAGCCAAGTGGGGCTGGAGCTGGTTTGCAGGCCACTTCAGGGTCTGCGGCTGAGACTGAGGTCTGTCTGCCTATGATCCAATACACATGTGGGAGAGATTCCTCCTGGCTCTTTTCGCAGGTGGTGTTGGATCCCCCAGTTCCCACAGAGGCATTTTGTTCGTAGGGGATGCCAAATTTAATTGTTGGGTAGGATATTTTGAGGGACATCATATTCTGCCATCTTGCTTTATATATTGCTTTTGTATTTTATCAATCCCTTTTTTCATGAATTATAAAATTAAATGAATTTTCTTTAAGAGACTTTCTAAACAACCAAGGAACGCTTTTTAATCATGAAAATATTTTTATATGCATACTTTATATACGTACAGCTCAACATCTCAAGTTCAGCGTATAGAGTCCCTCACATTAAGAACACTTTCTGTTGAATTCATAAAGTATAAGTTCAAGTTTGCTGAATTGCTTAAGGCAAATAGCTAATGAAGCTCAAGATATCGATTCAGTTTCTATACAGGAGTCCTCAAAAGGGGTGACACCTTTTTTGAAAGCTTCATGGATCCCTTTTCTTTTTCTCTTAATTTTATTCTTTTTAATTTATACTTGTTTTTTTTTATCATTCTTTTCTTCACTTCTTTGTTTCTTCTCTGCCACTTGCATATGTTTCTTATGTTTCCCATAATGTGTGAGACATATTAATGATTACCAGAATATTCAGATATTTGGGACATCAATAATACAAGTTTAGACACTTTAATTTTTTTTCCTTACCACTTTTGCTTTATTAAATTCTACCCTCCTCATTATAAGCATGTATTTTTCACATCCTGCTTTATAGGTAAATAAGATTAAGGGTAAATTATAAGAAACATACAAATATGGACAAATGTGTTAATGTCATTTGAAATAGATTGACTATTAAGGAGAACTATGAATAAATTTCCAGATTGGTTTTATTGAGTCCTAAATCAGGAGAACATCAACTTTTTTTTTCTATTTAATGCCTCCTTATAAAAGTCTTCCTAAGTTATATACATTAAAAACTGTATATATCCAGTAACAAATGACTTTTATTGGCAAGAGTATAATGACAGCAAAGGGAAGAAGTTCTTTAAAATTTTGAATTCACACCCCTGTTATTTCAGGGATAGATTTGAGATTTTTGTTTAAATCAAAAAGTCACAGGTTACATAATTAGTCACTCAGCATGACTGCTCAATGAAGAACAGCCTCTTCTTGAATCCATTTTTAAGTTTCTTATCCATGGATGTGCTACAAAAGGCATCTCAAGATACCTTTCTTGGGCTGTATTTTTTTTTTTTTCCGTTGGACAATTTAGCCTGTTTCAAAAGATGTGCACATTTGGCATACACTATACTGTGAGGTTACTGGACAACTGTGAAATAAAGTTTCATGGGCTGTTTTATTTCCAGTCTTAGTGAAATGGAGAAAATCTTTAAGTAGGCTAATAATATGCACTTCTCCTGTTTTTATTCTTCTGAGTACATGACCTTTGTTTATTTGATCAAAAATACCTCTCCCCACATTGTGGCTTACAATTTGTTATTGAAATAGTGAAAAGATAAATAAGTAAATAGTTGTGAAACACAAAAAATAAAATTTGGGATAGGGTAATAGCCAAGTATTGATTTGAAAAGTTATTTGAGTGAGTCTAGAGTCTTCAAATTGTAATATCTAGTATTGTAGTATTGTAATATCTATTTCAAAGTATGAAGTTTTCCATTATGGCTTAGCCAGAAAATTTAGAGTCAGAGGAAAGACAATCTGAACTGGGAGGAAAGAGAATTGGAAGCAACATAAGCTCTTCCTTTCTGGCTTCGGAGAATTGTGAAAGGGAGAGAAAGTTACCAGTAATGATCCTAATGCCTTTGGGGACAGAATCACCTGACGCCAACCAAGGATACACTGACGTAAACTAGCCTATAGTGTATTTCTTCCCTTCAGTCCCCAAAATTTGGTTGCAGGGAAGTGGAGGACAGATAATCCAGAGAAAAGCATGAAAATTCCATTCTTAGTTAACTGTGCCTTAGCAAATGTGATATGTCACATCAGGTTGCTGTCACCTTTTGGTAGCATATATCTATTTCTTTCACAACTTCCTAAAGGAAATGCTCAGTATTTTTTTTCCAAATTACTCCACAATGAGCTCATTGCGTGGGTCTCTCAAATGATACTTCAGAAGCTCTGTGATGGAATGAGAAGGGAGGTTTGTAATCAACTCAAATATGTCAAAGAAGTCACATCTTATATGGAACCCAAAGCGAAGGCAAAAATAATTGCAATCATTTACAATTGGAAGGGAAGAAAAATTAAAGTGTGAAGACAAAGGCCTAGGTGGTAAGAATACAAATGCATATAGGTAGTCTAGCATCACTATTTAGCATCTAGCTTATAAAAACAGAACTCATAAAATAATCGATATCCCAAAACCACTAAAATTGAATTATGCCATAATCAACAACTCTCCCTTCTCTCATCCAATTTGATTAAAGTTCCATGACTGTATTGACTGCTTTAGAATTAGATAGCTATGCCTCCCACTTAAATGCACTGATCACTGATTTAAACAAAACCCATCTACACAGTTTAACTGCACCAGTCCCCAAATCTCAATTGCCTCAAGTAGTTATAGAATTGGAAACAAATTATTACAAAACCTTCCCTTCAAGAGAATCATTCAAACACAACATAGTCCTACAGAATTAATATAACAAAAATATTTGAACAAGGATAATGCTTTCAGGGTGACCTGACTCAGAATTCTGACAGGATTCCAAGGGCCCACTGGTAGAGATTATTACCAGACTCCCATGGTTGAAAACACCATATAGAATTTCTGGAACTATGGTTTCAGAATTTATATTTTTTATTCTGAATTGAAAATATATAAAAATAAGTGTAACATAACCATATCACATTGAATTTTATGCACATTTTTTAGTCATGGCAATGTGTTTCAATTATAGTTTTCTAATACCTGTGGACTCATCCAAATGCACTGCAAAAATAGAATGCTTGTATTATTATAACACGTCCCTAAGGGTAGAAGTATGCATAGGTGACCAACACTTCCGTGCCCCGGAAGAACTAGCCTCGTGTGATTTATTCATATTAGATAAAAAGGAGGTAATGGAAAAATTGGCCCTTTAATTTTTTTTGCCCATCTACAGGGACCCTCATCTCTCTTTCAAATGTGCTGTTTACACAGACCAGCATTTACGTCACGGAGCTGAAAGAAAGAATGCCTGTCAATACAGTGCCACTGAGATGTCAATTGGTTGTTCTTAGCACGTGTAGATCTTAAGGAAATGAATCCTTACCCCACACACCACACACACAATACCTCACAGAAGAGACTGTGCAAGTTCTCTGAACTTTCCGAGGATTTACACTTTCGTGAAGTCTTTGGTTTCCCGGGGTACACCTTAGCAGTTCAGGGTATTGATACTATATAGGAAATTTATCTATTTTAAAATTTCTCATATATATTTATAATTCACAAAACTTTTAATAAACTAGTATACATTACTAAAGATCTTAGAAAAATATATAACAAATAACCTTAATGGGACAAATGCTCATTATACCACATGGCCATTCAACACCAGTGACTTCTAATGGTCCTTGATTTTATATTTCAACCTGTCTCAATTTTGCTGGATCTTCCACTTTCTTTTTTTAAAATATTTTAGCTCTTGATCAATTATCTTACTCTAGCTACTGTGTAGAACTTACCAGTACCATCTGAGTCTCTGGGTTTTGTGCATACAGCGGTGGAGTGAGTGTGTGGAGAGGTGAGGTATATTTGAGATTTGTTCCGGCAATTCAGTGGTTACAAAATCATCCAGGCTCTTAATTTCTCCTAGAATCAGTGTTAATAAGTTATATTTTTCTAGGAATTTGTATATTTTTCAAATTCATTGACCTAAATATGTTCATATTTTCTTATTATATTTGAGTTATATATTTTATATAAAGTGCACAAATATTAAATGTACAACATGATGAATTTTTACTTATGTATGTATCCACATAATCACAACCCAGATCAAGGTGAAAAGCCAAATGCGGTGCCCCCTGAGAGTTCCCTCCTGCTCTTTTGAACTGATACACCCCAAAGGCAATCGCAGTTTTGACCTCTATCTTCCTAGATTCATTTTAACTAACTTTGAACTTCTTATAAATTGAATAATATGATATGCATTTTTAAACCTGGCTTATTTTACTCTATTTTGTCAGGGAAAATTGTCTGTGATACGTAGTTACAGCTTAAAAAAAATTGTGTGGAATACCATGACTTATCCACTTTATTCTTGGTAGACATAAAGTTATTTTCAGTGTTTGTATTTCTTAATGAAGCCTCTTTGGATATATTTTATATGTACGTTTTACTGGGGACAGACGTTCACACCGAGTGCTTCTGCCGCTGCCTCCGTGCCTGTCCGCACGGCGTCTCCTTCGCAGTTCTCTCTCAGTTCCCTGCTGGTACCGTCGGTCATTTCTGCCTTTTCCGCTTTTTGATTAACCTTGTCAAAGCTTTCTAAAATTTATTGTTATTTGCAGAGAATCACTTTTAGGTATCTTGAGCTATATTGTATTGGGTTTATTTTGCTGTTCTCTGTATTATAACCTCATGATGGAATATTAATGATCACTAGTCTATTTTCTCTTCTGATTTAGGCATTTTAAGCTATCCATTTCTCTCTAAATACTGCTTTGGCTGTATTCTACTCTTTCAAAATGTAATAAAATCTTGTTTTTATTCTGTTCAAACTATTTTATAATCTTCATTTTATTTGCATATTTGAGCCTTGAATTATTTAGAATTTTTTCTAAATTCTAAGAACATCTGGTATTTCTAGTTATATTTTTGTTTAGATTTCTAGATTACCAGCACTGTGATTAGATAATCTTATCTTACCATATCAATAACTTCAAATTTGTTGCAGTCTGCCTTATAACCCAGGATATAGTTGCTTTTTAAAATGTACTGTGCATGCTTTAAGAAAATGTATAATTTAGGATTCTGTAGTTATATATCTATAACTATTCGTCAGTTGATCATTGTTAGGTGTGCTGTTGATATCTATTCCATTACAGAATCTTGTCTGTTTTTTTGTCCTGGTTGGGGTGGTTCAGTGGATTGAGTACTGGTCTGAGAATCAAAGGGTCTACAGTTCAATCCCCAGTCAGGGCGCATGCCTGGGTTGCATACCAGTTCCCCAGTAGGGGATGTGAAAAAGACAACCACTCATAGATGTTTCTCTCCCTCTCTTTCTCCTTCCCTTCACCTCTCTCTAAAAGTAAATCAATAAAGTCTTTTTAAAAATTTTTAAAGAAAATTGAGATATAATTGATATACATAAAACATTGTGTAAATTAAGCTGTACAGTGTGTTGATATAATACATTTATATATTGCAATGTAATCACTACCATAGAATTAACTAATACATCTTTATCGTATCACATAATTATTACTTCTTTATTTGTGGTAAGAACTTCTCTTAGCAACTTGAAGTTTACAATAATATAGTTTTGTTGACTGGAATCTCTAGGCAGGACTGATTTATCCACTAGTTGCAGGTTTATACCCTTAAACAACATTGCCTCAATTTCCTACCCCTGAGTTTCTGGTCATGAGAAAAATACTTTAAAATTTCCTAAATTTCCAAATATATTAAACATTTGCCTATTATCTACCCATGGTTCCCTAGTTTTTGCTTCAGAAACATACATACACACACTCACACACACACACACACACACACACACACACACACACACACACACATATATATATATATATACACACTATGATACTTGATACACATTTTAATTACCATAACCCATTGGGTTTCAGTTTTTACAATTATCAAATGACCTTTCTATTACTAATAATGGGTTTATCTTAAAATTAATTTAATGATATAACCATATAACTTTCTTTAGATTATTATTTGCATTTTCTATCTTTTTGCCCCTTCTTTCTGTATTTTCTAGAACATAGAACAAAATATATTTATTCCTAAAAACAGTTAAAAATGATGGTCCACTGCTTCTACGTTTTTTTTTTTGCTTGTTTGTTTGTTTTTTTCTCTCTTTTGAGGGGAAGGGAGGGAAACAGAGAGGGAGAGAAATAGTAATATATGGTTGCCTCTCACATGGCCCCAATTGGGGACCAGGCCCGCAACCCAAGCATGTGCCCTGACTAGGAATCGAACTGGGACCCTCTGATTCCCAGCCCGCGCTCAATCCACTGAGCTACACCAGCCAGGGCACGTTTTTGTTTATGAAATGTTAACTATTTTATCAGAACTCAAGAAACATGTTTCCATGAAGTAATAAAGTACAAACATGAATGCTATTATGTTAACCGAACTACATTTAACATTTAGATTTAGGTAAGGATTAATATAAAAGTAAAAACTCCATTGAGATTTCTATTTAAATAACATAACACTAGTTTTATACTGTAAATACTTATATTTCCAAAAAAATACAGTTAAGGGCCAATGATTAATTGCTTCTACACTTAAGAAAAATAATCCTCATTTTTTATGGTTATCTATAACTCTAAACACAAAGTATTAGTATTTTCAAAAGTCACCCACAGCCGCATATCATAATTTAAAGATATTTCTTAGCTTTTGAAATGTTAGCTATGATATTGAGAACACTGTAATTTCTGATTCTATGTTCTTTTAAAAATGAAAGAGTAAAGATTTCCCTGGGATCCCTCGGAAACTATAAATTCTTAATGTCCCCAAAAACGGCAGTCCAGTGGTCCGAGACGTGAGGTGGCTGAGAAAGCGAGCCCGGCATGATTTAAAGAGGCATTGCTTGCAGTTACGATCATCAGTAACATCTGTGACCACACGCGTTAGCAGAGACTCACGGAATGTGAATGTGAATTGATTATCCACAGACCATAGGGAACTACTGTGCCAGTGAAAAATACTATACAATTTTGATTCTTTGACACATTTTTCTCTCTGTAATGTCAGTTCTCTTTAGTTGTTGACAGAAGCATGACTCCAAGCTGGCTGCTAATAACATAATTCATTATGGCAACCACTTGGCATGGCATTGGACTAGTGAGTATGTCTAATTTATCCAATGAAATACACCAGAGAAAAATTCTCCCATACTTTTGATCAACCCTCCTACTAATTACTCTTTATAGGAATAGGCTACCTCCTCAGAATCAGACTTCTTTATGTTTCCCTTAGCAAAGAAGTCATAACTGTCACTAGCAGGAGAGTTTTGTTAATGCAGAGCCGTGTTACTGTCTGCTTTCAGCATTTTTACATAAACCTAACAATATACCAAATGAAGCTATTCAAGCACATTCAGTTTCTGGACCAGAAGAGAGAGGCTATAAAATCTGAGCCAGTTTATAGTGGCTTATAGAAGTTATAAAAGTCCACAACTGAAAGTGTTGCATTTCAAGTTTGTACTTTAATTTCTCAGCAAACGCAGAATGGAGACCACGAGGGACGAGAAGTGTTGAACTGGTCATGTTCAGACATTGCGTTTGTCTTAATGCGTTTTCCATGCACGTGGCACTCACGGTACTGCTCTCCGCGTTTCTGAGTTTCATTATTTCACCAAGCCTTTTAGTGGTGCTGGGTCAGACACCGAAGGAAAGGCCCAGTGATTTAACCTGGACATAGGGGCCCAGCCAAGCAACTTTCCTATTCATATATTACATTTGAAAATTAAAATACTTTGTTTTTAAATGTTTCTGTCACCATAAACTTCAATTACATAAA
The DNA here is from genome assembly GCA_004026765.1 of Micronycteris hirsuta. Taxonomy (NCBI): domain Eukaryota; kingdom Metazoa; phylum Chordata; class Mammalia; order Chiroptera; family Phyllostomidae; genus Micronycteris; species Micronycteris hirsuta. Next base: position 138,042 of record PVJI01001907.1, read on the forward strand.
CACATTAAACATTATTCACCTTTTTCTCTATTCATTATTTTCCTTCATCCTGATAAAAATAACATAATCTGACTTCTTTAAAACTTGGTGTAAAAATTGGTCTTTGCTTTATAAAATTATACGTGATGATTTTAACACATAAGTCCATGGCAATTTATATTCATTACCATGAATTTTTCTTCTTTTGTACATAATTTGCATACTATGGAATGTGAGTTGCTAACAGAAACAGTCCTGAAAAATGGTCAAAATAAAGTAGATGAAGGTAAATTATTTAAAGGCAATACTTTACAAATGTTGATTTATGAAAAATATTTCAGTGTAATCTGTGTAAGTTTACAATGACCCAAGCAAGCAAATGATGCAGACAAAATCAGCTACTGCCAGCCTCAACCCTCCTGACTGGAGAGGTGAGGGGTCTGGACTTTATTGCAGACCTCATGTGTGCCCACTGGTCCTGTTTGGAATCTGTCCTGTGTCAGGAAAGCTTAGATACACTGAATGTTGGCTATGATTGTCCCCACGTCTCTAAGAGCTACCACAATAGTAAATTTACCCTATCATCTGAAGTCATTGTCAGTGTCTTAAATCCCGTGTCTTAAGCAAGTATCCCCTAGGTAATAAATTCTTTATTATTTAGTCTTGTACTCTGGCCCCATTGATCAAGAACCCACAAAATCCAATCCTAGACGTCTTCCTTCTGGCTTCAGCTGCTGTGTGCCAACTAGTTCTTGAACTTATTTACACACATTGCTTCTTTCCTCGACTATCAGAACCAATACATCCACACCTGCATTATATTAAAATGTAATCCATATTTTTTGCCTGGCAACTAGAAAAGGTGATGGGTCATGGCTTGACCAGGGCACATATTGCCTTATGAAAGAGCGGTTTCTGAAAACTTTCAGTATAAGAAGTTTCCTAACCCAAGGGAAGTATTGGCCACCAGCACAAACACAGAGGGTCTTGGTAAGGACACGTGAGTGGAAGGTCACTGTCCTCAGGGGAATTCATTCATAGGTCATTTCCTGAGCTTTCAGAATCATAGATTTTTCCCTGCCAGGGCCCTCATCTTTATGTGATGGACCTGTCTTGACTGAGCATTCAAATGTCTTTGCAGCTCTGTTAACTCTTAACAAATTAGGTCTTCAGTCTGCTACTCAACTGCACCTAACCTGCCACTACAGGAGGCGAGGACTTCTTTTTAAGCTACTACAGAAGCTCTTACTTAGCCATTATCAGCGTTTTGTTTATCATTTTCCTTATTCAAGGCATCAGTATAATTTAGCAGTAATCATCCAATTCCTCAGGCATCATTTTCTCTGTATTTTTTAAAATAGCTGTATCATCTTACCTTTCACAGCATTACCCACTACTCAGGAGAAGACAGGCATTTTCTGTCTACCCAACTGTCATTTGTTGACCCTTTTTTTCCTAATTCAGTCACCCAAAAGTGTCTAAATGTCCAGAATAGATCAGAATTGAAAGGGTTAGTCCAGGGTAGGTTTTCTTTGAAATAAGAGCTTCTAAGTCCTTTCAGAATTGACTTGTGGGTTATATAACAACTCTTCAAAACATATTGTTTTCCCACCAGAATATGGTAATTGAGGCAAAAGGATGGAGACTACCACAGGCATCTCAGACTCATCAATCTTGTTGAAGATTATTGCAAGTCGCGTCTGAATGTCTCAAGGGAATCAGTGTCCGTGGTGTCCGTCTAAGATGGCCTGCTGCAGAGACAGGTGGATCTAAGCCTGTATGGATTTCTTAGGCAGTCACATCTTTTCAATCCACATTTAGAATGCAGTCAGAAGTATATGCACAAGGTGAGGGTCCAGAAGCCTCCGCTGGACTGAATTCATAAGTGTTGCGCATCCTGAGAAAGCTACCTAGCAGTGACCTCCCTGACAGAGGAAGGGAAGTCAGTGCTGGGAGATTCCTCAGATGCATCAAGTGCCTGATGTGATTATAGTCCAGGTGTGAATGGTCCAAAAATTGATGTCCTTAACCAGAAATATGCTATAGGGACTCTCACTGTAGTGAGAATAATAAGGCTTTCTACTTTGAAAGTGACCAAAAATATAACCCCCCAAACAAGTGAAGAAATATTGAAGATCACAATTGCAAATATGGAAATTTATGAGTGACGAAATCCAGAATGCTGGCACAACCGAATGCACCCCATATGTGCAGCAACAGGAGCTCTCATGCATTGCAAGATAGTTTGGTTGTTTTGTTTTCTTTTTTCAAAACTAAACATACTCTCATAATGGTTCAGTAATTATGCTCCTTGGTGTTGACCCAAAGGAGTGAACTTATGTCCACACAAATACATGTACATCATATTTATGGAAGTTTTCTTCATAATTGCTGAAAGCCGGAAACCCAGGCACTCTTCTATAGGTGAATGGATGAACAGGCTGTGATACATGCAGAAAAATGGAATACTTTCAACACTAAAAAGAAACGAGCTATCCAGTTTGGTTAAATTGAACAACAAGCCATGAAAAGACATGGAGAACATGCAAATGCATATTACTAAGTAAAAGAAGACAATCTGAAGAGGATATATACTGTATGATTTTAACTATATGACATTTGGGAAAAGACAAAACTTGGAGTCTAAAAAGGTCAGTGTTTGCTAGGGTTTGGTGGCGGGGAGAGTGATGGATAGGTGGTGTACAGAGGATTTTTAGGGCAGTTGAATACTCTCTATGATACCATAATAGTGGACATGTGTCATTGTACATAGTTATCTAAATCCATAGAATGCACACCACCAAGAGTGAACCCTAATGCAAACTAAGGATTTTGGGTGAATGTGATGTGTCCGTGTAGGTTCATCACAACGTCACAAATGCACCACTCTGGTGGAAAGTGCTGGCGATGAGAAGGCTGCGCATGCGTGAAGACAAAAGGCCTTTGTAAAATCTCTGCACCTCTCAGTTTTGCTGTGAACCTAAAGCTTTTAAAAATAATGTTTATTTAAAAACTAGAAGCTGTATTCCTCCAAAAATAGTTTCCAAAAATTCTACCCAGGACAATAGAAATCTAGTAAACTTGCAAGTGAACTACCACCTATCTCCAAATTTTCTTACAGTACAACTTTCTTGTCCCTCCCCCCCATAAATGTCTCTATTGGTCTTGAAAATAAGACTATATGGTTGCAGGTGAATTTGGAGCAGCATAAAAATAAGTAATTGATCCTTATGTCCTAGAGCTGAAGTGTGCCTGGTCATTTGTGTCCTTAAAAATCATTCCATTGCTTCAGTGATATCAGTTAGAAAAGAACTTTTCAGTTCTCTCTACTCAAAGATCTCAGTGCAAAGAGAAATGCTTCTTGGGATTATTGGCAAACGAAATGATGCATCAGAAACATTTAGCCTAGCCTGTACTACGTGTTCAAAAAATGTAAGGTACTCTTCAAATATTATTAGCTATCGACATTGTATATAAGAAAAATATGTAAGACATAGTACTATTTTTGTTAATGAGTATACGGAGTTATATTAGTTTTCTAATTTTTTCGTCAGTCAGCTTTCCTTGGCTTGTGGCTGCATCACTCTAGTCTCTGTCTCCATGCTCACATTGCCTTGTCCTCTTTGCGTATGAAATATCCCTCTGCCTACCTCTTACAAGAACACTTTTGATGACATTGAGAGCCCATCCAGATCATCTAAGTTGATCTCCCCAACACAAGATCTTTAAGTTAATCATATATGCAAAGACCCTTTTCCCAATACGGTAGTATTTACAGCTTTCAGACCCGATAACTTTGGGGGACATTTTTCAGCCTACCAACCACAATCATTTAACATAAAATTAAAATACTGGACTTGGTGCCACAGACCAGAATCTTGTTATGCCACTTACTTTCAAGGTAAACTTGATAATAAAACTGGCTGACACTGATGAGTGAGTACTCTGTACTCCGTCCTAGGCAGGAAGCAGTGTTTTATGCAGATTCGCATTTATACTCAGAATGGCCATGTGAGATAGATACAGTTATTCCCATTGTACTGATGCAGACATTGAATTTTAACCAACTACAATTAGTCAATACACACACAGTCAGTGGAAATGTCAGAACCCGAACCCAGGTCTGTTGCACTCCAATGCCGACGGCTTTTACCCTCTCCTGCACCTACTTGTGCTAATAATCAGTCTCAGTTCAGCCATTTACAAAACAGTGTTGCTCTTGATGTAACATACAATTGAATGAACAAATATGTGTAAGATAAACAAAAATATGTACATTTTATAAATTGTGACATTCTACAACAAATGTATTATTTATATATTTTAAAAGAGCAGTTTCCAGTCTTTTATCAATACAATTATCACAACAGAAGCATTTGAAAGGCATTCTTTCTTTGTGCTAGAGATCAAAGTTCTCTCTCTATTACTGACATACACAGGGGAGTCTGGGTTTCGGAGACTGCCACTCAAGTCTGCCCGTCGTCACAAAATCTTAACCATTTCAGAGTGGACTCAGATTTTCAGCAGCAAGAAAACTTGATGGTTTATTAAGAATCTCTTCTTTGATAAGGCCCATACTTCTTTTAGAAGGTCAAATCAGTACAACAAAAAGGATGCCTCGTTCTCTCAAAAGGCTGACTAAATGAATGAAAGAACACATGCAGAAAACAGGGATAGGTGCAGCTTCCTCTGGGTGCCTTTGATATTAGCATTAAGTGGTAAAAATATCATCTGTTAATATGAAAATTATATTCAAGCAGTGGGACTTTGAGAAAGAGATAATGGAAATCACTTTTGTCCCCTTGTCCACTGATAGAGGAGTTTCTCCTGTATGGTGTTCAGATTATCAGGCCCGACTCCCAGTCAAGACTTGCTAATACTGTCCTTGAAACCATCTGGAAGAATCACAGCAAAGCAGGGCAAAGTACAAAGGACAGTTAAAGGGGTACTTTAACCTTCAATGTGTAACAAAGAACAACCCCAGGAATGACATTTAGTCCAACACTTATAAATTGTGTAAAATATTTAATTATTATTTTAGGTTCAATCTTGTGAACCACTATTCTGGGTTATTTACCTATTTTTGTCATATTCAACTTGAACTTGTCTCTTAGGACAATGTGATGGACCTAAATGCATATTCGTATTGAATGAGAAAAAAAATCTTTATAAGAAGTATCCCTCTTTTTAAGAAGCTCCCATGATTAACTATCATTTATAATTACTGTTGCCTCTCCCGGTGATATTCACCTCCTTCCCCAACCAAGTTAGAGTGCCGTCCTGTGACCCACACCATGGCCCTGTGCCTTTTTTCTGTCATTCATTTGTTCACCCTCGGTTGTCATTGTTCTTCCAAGTAAGGGAAGGCCAAATGTAGTTACCTGGGCATCTCCAGTGCCTGTCCCTGTGCCCGCCACTTAGAAGGCTCTCAGTAAGAGGCCTTACTTTGTAACACCTTTGCCTAAAACTCTGCACTAGCGCACATTGCCCCCAGGACAGAGCTCCAGCTCCTTTAACTGTTAGGAAAGGATCTTCATTCTCTAGTCATTTTTCCATGTGCCTGATTTCTTGCTCCTCCTTTCTTCACTCTAGCAACATAAACACTTTCCTCATTCTCTGTTACAGATTTAGAGGCACAATTTTTGTCTGTATAGACCACAAATCTATACTTTTGGGGGATTTAAAGGTCAAATAACTTGCTGACATAGTAAAAGAAACAACTTAAACTTAATCCTTGGTATTCGTATACAATCATGAGCCACATCACGATGTTTCAGTCAACCAAGTACCACAGATATGAGGGTGGTCTCACAAGACTATAATGAAGCCGAGGCACCCCTAGTCTGGGGCCGCGGTAGCTGTGGTTACCTTGCAGGGCAGCTCATTACGGTTTTGGGCTCGTCAGTCTGCCAGCAGCGACGCTATTGGCTAGAAATACCAGAGGCACTCCCCTTAGCTCAGGTGAGTTTCCCACAGACTAGAATTTCCCTGTCTAATACAGTGTTAAAAGAGAACCAGTCCTTGTGTTTCTTGCTACAACTGCAAGACACCTTTCAGCAATAACACTTAGAAAACTTTGAAGAAGAGGGAAGCAAGCAAATACCATATAAGAAAAAATAAGCAAATTCAGGAATTGCACAGTCTCTATAATGTGTAGGGACAGAAATAATGGTCTTTTTAAAGTTGCACTGTTTTGAAAGGGGATGATATTACCCCCTTCACAGAGTTCTAAAATGTTTTTGTTTCTTTATAATAATTAAAAGAATGAAAAAGACCATTCGTATCCCCTTTAAGTTAGCTAACATAGCTTTTTTTTTTTTTTTCTTTAAGATATTTTCTTTTTTAAAACGATCCCTTTAACCTTTCTCTTTACAATGCTTTGCCTGGGCTCTGCGGTGACTCTTCCTGACAGTTTCAAGGGCAGCTGGAGCAGAGTGGTTTCTAGACGGTACAATGAGTTCAACTGGGCCTGGTGCATTCGAGATTTTTTGTGTTTTTTTTTTTTCTTAACACCTGGATGCCAATTTTATACACACTTCCCTGATGTGCCTTACATAATAGCTGGGCTAAGGAGAAGAAACATCGCTCCTGCCACCCTTCTGCGTGCTCTGACGGCGTGCAGGGGCTCAGGGTCCTCACAATCGAAAGGCGTGCTGCGCTGCCACAGGAGTGGGGGGCCGAGGGGCTGGGAGGTCCGAGGCAACAGAGTTTGACTCAAAAAAAAAAAAAAAAAAAAAAAGGTGCTTTAAGATTAGGGCTACAAATGCAGCACACAATAGAGCACAAATCAATTGTGCCTCAGTTCATTATAATTGAACGAAGTGTGGTTTAGAGCCTAAATTACTTTGAGAATTAGACCTCCTTTACCTCAGTAGCTCCCTCATTTGGGCTCCATAATGACACAAACCTCACTGTGTTCTAGTGCTTGGTTCTTTGCCAACCACGCCTCCCCTCAAACTTGCCTCCCAAAGTACTTAGTCCCTTTTGGTTGTCACGTATTGTTAGCTCCCAGAAACGAAAACAGTCTGGTGCATAACAGATCCCCAATAAATACATAGTAAAGTAGTTTAAATGTGACGTCTTGGAGTGTTTCTCAATTTTATTAGGGTCAGTAGGGGACGCTAGCCTAAACGAGGTTATAAACAGATGTATCAGAATGCAAATAATCACTACTATTAAAGCTAGCTGTCCACAGAAACTGGACAGCCCAGACTTGAATATATTAAATCTCATTACAGATTTTTACTTCAATTTCCTTAGGGGTTGAAAGCCCCTTTCAAATTACTTATTTTCTAATACTTTTCTCTAATTTGTTAAAGTAGCTTCACAATATTAACCCTTTTTCCCCACCAAAAAATAGCAAGTTAGAGAAGGAAAAACAAAATACTTTTCAGGGGGAAAGAAATCTCTAGTTTTCATAATTAGATACTTACCTCCTGCTAGGATTTACTAAATTTTGTGTTGATCAACATATATTACTTGTTTTGTGTTTTTCACTTTTGTTATACATTTTTTTCTTTCTCAAACCATATCTTAGCAAATAAAAAACACACATATATACATACATATGATATGGATTTATAAGAGATATGTTAAATATTTTTGGATTGCTGAAGCTATAGTCAGGTATGTTTTTTTGGCCACATATGTTCACCCAACATACTTTTACTCAAATTTAGGAATTTCTCATAGATATTTTTGGTCATAATTTTATAAATACATGCTCAATAAGCAATATAGGTATGGAGATCGGAGTGTTTCTTTTACATATTTGTGTCTATAGCTGATCACAACAAAACAGACTGAATGCCTCATAATGTGTTGTGAGAGTTACCTGCTATTTTAAGGAAAAAGCAGATATAAGTGGTTAATTTGTGCCTTTCTTAACAGACCAAAGAAATACTAAAATAATATAAGAACTTATTATCAGGAAAAGCTTCCTATGAAAATTCCAGATAGTATTTCTATACTTAAATTTCTGAACTCTGGAGTCCATTTAATTTCCTAGATAAACTCAAAGTTACCTAAAGGTTTGCCATACTCCACAGAACGCTGTAATTTGATGTTGTGGTGCTGGAAGGGAGGGCTGCTTGAACCCGAGCTGCGTGGATCCTTAGTAGTCCTTGGGTAGGTTTCAATGGATTTGGAAATTCTATTAAAATTGTATCAAATGTTTGCATAATTTTATACACACATATATAACATCCTTTAAATAGTCTTTGCCACAGTCAAGGTTAAGAACGTCTTTCACCGGTACCTTAAATGAGACAATTTGTCCCAAACTGTATATTTCACACAAGAGGAAACTGAGGTTTCTATGTTAGCAATATTGCATATCCAGTATTGGGCATCAACATGACAGGAAATTAATTTTCCTGTTTTGTGCGCATGCTTTTTATTTATTTTGTAACTCTGGTCTAGGTCATTAAAAAACAAAATAATATCAGCATTCATTCAATTAATTCAGTCACTGATTTAGTAAAGAGTTTTGAGTGTCTACTGTGTACACATCTCTGAGTTAGAGAAACATACAATCTACTCAACACAACAAACAATCTGTGATCTCAGTTGATAATCTTGTAAAAAAGTAAAAACATCGAGTACACAAAGTACATACAAATTTTAAGGTTTTGATAAATGCAGTAGAAAAATTCACAACCATTTTAAGGAGGTGCCAGGAAGAACCTTCTGGAGACAGACACATTTAAGCACAGACATTGTGTAGGGGAAGGAACAGCCAGGTTAAAAGTGCAAGAGGAATTTTCTAAACATAAGGAGGAATATATGAAGAGGTTATGAGAAGGTAAAGATTTTTTTCTAGATATTTTTGAGGAAGCAAATCTAGGGCTGCTCGAGTCATGAGTGTGCTCAGAACAGGGGAGACTGGAACACCTCAAGGATGGAAACAGGCAGGTATGCGTCATAAAATCATGGAGAGGGCACCGGACAAGCATTTCCAATATTCTGGAATGCCACCGCATTTTTTACAAACACAACTTATGTGTTTCCTATAGCAACCTTTTGAAGCACATGTCATTCGATTTTAGAGGTGAGTAAACAGAAGCCTGTCCAGGGTCACACGTTCAGTAGGTGGCAGAGGTAGAATTCAAAACTGGGTCACTGTGAGTCAAATGATGCTTCGTCTTTCGGGCCCTGCACTGTGCAAAAATACAGCGGCTATTTTTTAAACCCAATAAGCAGCCTTATATGTTATATGAGCATTCATTTACTTTTTATCCATTTATTAAGTAAAAGCCCTGAGCCACACACAGTGTAGGAGTAGGCTTCTAAAATAGAGGCTAACTATGCATACATGTGTAGGAGAAATATGTGTTACGGGTGATTGGGATCAAGATTTTTTTCTATTTCTCCCTTTTTCATTCCCTTTATCTTTTCTCTACTTATGGAAATATGCTGGATTTTTAAATATTCACTACTAACTCTCTTAGGTGAAACTTGCCATATCCCAGTGACCTGAAGATGTTCAGTTGCACCCCACAGAGTATGAACCTTCAAGCAACAATTCATTTGCTAGATAGATTTAGCCAAATATGTATAAAAATACCTCAAAATCTTAAGTTATAAGAACTTAAAATTGTATTTTCAGTGTACTTTAGAGACAGGACATTCCATGTTAAATATATATTTTGTCCTCTTTGGTGAAATCTAGTAGAAATGAAATAGAATATATATAAAGTACTAAAATAAATCAGCATCAAGTTTATAGTCAAACCAAGGACAGCACTTTATAGTTGAGAAAGTGAATTCATGTGCCTTTAATGCAAATGAAACTTTTAATTCAGTGCAAAATGTAAATGGATAAAATACAAAGAATTGCATTAATACTTTCCTATTTTTCCTATTTAATATAGAACAATTATTTAAAACATAATTGTCTGTTTTTCATATGTCATGAGACTTTCCAACTGAATGGTCTGTGAAACTTGAAATTATAATGATGAACGTGGCATCTGTTCCTGACTGAAATGTCTAAATCAGGCAGGGTGAGAGACAAATCCACTCAAGATCTGCAGTGAAAAACTTAGTTCAAGTGCAACTTCTGTTTCTAAACTTCTGTGTGGTCTTTGGCAAATCTGGCTGTATATGGACCATAATTTTTTCATCTGTAAAATGAGTGAGTTGGTCTTAGTTGATGAATTTGTTACTTAGAGGTCCAGTAGAGGAACAGCATTTATATATATATATATACACACACAAGCACACACATATATAAATAAAATATCTCTCTCTCAGAGACAGAGGGAGAATAGGGCCTGGCTGGGCAGGGACCTGGAGTCTGTAGGACAGGCCATTGGGAAAAGCAGGCAGGCATTCTTGAGCAGGAGCTGAAGCTGCAGTCCACAGGCAGAATTTCTTTTTCTTCAGGGCAACCTGATTTCAACTCTCAAGGCCTTTCATCTGATTGAATTGGGCCTATCTAGATTATCCAGGATAATCTCTTAAAGTCAACTGAGTACAGAATTTAATTATGTCTACGAAATGTTTTCACAGCAACACCTAGATTGGAACTTGATTGAGTAACTGGGGATTATAGTTTAGCCAAGTAAACACATAACATTGGCAACACAATTATTTCAAAACTTCTGGATTTCATGGTTTGCTAAAGTTAAATAAAAAATTAGAGGGAATGATATTATTGGTTTACTTTTATTGTGCCATATAAATTACTTTATTTGATAAAAATAGACTATTTAATATATGATTGTTAAACAACTATTATTAACAAATAGTTCTTTAATGGAATACATTTCATTTTTTGGGAAACAACCTATTTTTATTTTTCTCATTTTACTGTACAATGTCACGGAGCAGCCCTCATGGGCGCAGTTTGGGGAGGGCACTGGCTGTTGTCCTGTCTCGTGTCTCACAACTCACATCCCCAGAAGTTTTCAAACCAATCAAATGACACACGATTGCTATGTACATGGGTTCTGTTGTTGGCAGCGCTGTTACAATGTGTTTATTAGCATGTTATAAAACCGTTCACTAGAATGACCTTGGGCGATTTAATGCCTCACTCTGCGCCTCAGTCTTCTCCTGCAAAATGAAAGCAATAGTGCTCACCTCGGAACATTTTACCGAGGGTTGAAAATGGGAGACGTTTGACGCACATCGTTCATGACAGGTTTTCACTGGCCGTTTGTTGCTACTACTGTTTCTATGTACCGTTCCTCTCAATTCATTTTAGATGATCTGCTACAGGAAAACAAGCAAAACGGACTCTGCCTGAGGACATTAACTTTCTGCTATATTATAGACATCATGCTGGATTTGTTAAAAAGTTAACCCCATCCACATACTATCAGAAAATTTTATTATGTACAGTTTATAGATTAGGCCACCAAGGGGAAACATTTCAGATATTGAGTTCAAAGTCATAAAGTTAACTATGTAAAGGTTATATTTCACCACAGGATTTCTAGTTTTAAATATTTTATTTTCTCTCTATGTATTGTGGATTTTGAACAGATTTGTCTAATTTATTTATAGTAACCAATTATGTGATAATCTCCCTCTTTACCCTTAATTTTAAGTGGTCATGGGTTTAAATGAGGTTGTAGTTTTTTTTTTTTTTTTTTTTTTTTTTGGATGAATTCAGCTTAGCAAGAGGGCCATTGAGAAGAAGGGAAGGCATACCAATGTCCAATCAAAACCAAACTTTAACAAAGCTTAAGCAATGATTTTTCGATTGTTTTCAAAAGCAAAGTTTACTCTTCAGTCTTTCTTCTATACATCTTTTCCTTTATTTTTTTTTCTTTTTAAAAAGAAATTCTCATGTCCTCCTTACCCATTGGTTTTTATACCTCCTGTGTATATACAAGTGTGGCAGATGTGAGAGATCCTACATATCATAATACTGAAATTTCAGAGAAATGGAAAATAAATAGTCTTTGATTTACTAGTCTTTCCTTAAAAAAACTTAAAATGTGATAAACCAGTTATTGACTTTGGAAGGTTGTTAATTCAAATACTGTATGCCTGCAGTGCTATAAATATGCATCATAAACTCCCAATTCCTTTGCAGTTGGGAAGTATATTTGTTTAAGGATACTGTGATCTTTTGCAATGAACTCAATATCCACGAAGATATTTTGACTCTGGGAAACATTTCCCAATGCAATTTCCAATTTGTTGCTCAACGACATGGAACAGTAAAGTTTGGAAAAATTGACTGAATACATTTAACTTGCAGGGCATGTATCAGTCATGTGTTTACACTTTCAAGTTGATAAGTCAACTCAAGCCATTGATCTTGAAAAGTGATAGTCCAAACTTTTCAAAATAGTCATTGAAATGATAAAATATTTCTTTTAATTCCAAGTTGTTTATATGCAGATACAAAAAATTAGAAAACCATTTTACCTTACAAGACAATCGACTGTTTTTCTAAGTTATGTCGTATATTGCTTCAGCTAAGATTCTTATATCTTAATGCAAATTAATTTCAAAAGTGTTGCAAAATTTAAAATGGTGATGTTTATTTTTGCACTAAGTATGTTAGGACACAGGAAGTGATGAGGCCTAAGAGGACGACTCTGGCCCAAGTGTTTTATACCGCAGCTTACGAAACGCTGGCATCAAGCTGGCTGCATCAGAATTACCTAACTGCGCTTGTTAAAAACAGAATCCAGAGCTATACACCTGTCCTACTGAGTCAGAATCTTCCAAGGTTGTTTTAAACAAATCTTGAGGGTAATTTTTATGCCCATTCAGGTTTGACAACCATACAAGTCCATGTCCTGTGGGACATAGAAATTATCCCAGCAAGTGGAAACACAATTCTAACTTACTAGAAATAATACCTTCATCTTATTTTTAAATAGCTCTCCTAATAGTTTATAACTTTTTTCCCTTTTAACTATATGAATAATAATTTTGTTATAGTTCTCTTGAGATACACTATATATATAATAAGAGAGACGGGGAGAGAGAATGAGAGAAGCTTATACAAGTGTATTTATCCCATGATGTTTCACATTACTGAGAGGCAATTCTGAGCCCAGTTCCTATACAAGTCTCAATTATTTCTACTGCTTTTTCTAACAGGCTGTCTCACCTGTCACATTTCTGTCCTTTGTATCCCCTTGTCCTCCTGTCCCAATCCTCTTTACTATAGCTCCAGAAAAAATATTGTTTCCTTTGGGTTCTATGTAGTCCTTTCTTCACTTCACATTACAACACATACGATAGTGAAATAATTTTATCATTTTCTTGTGAATGAGTGTTGTATCCACATATGTATTATATGCCATTCCTACAGAGTCTGTCTATATTTTCTTTTTTTATACACATGCATTTTAGCTTGTTGAGCTAAAATGTACAAATAATACAATGTACAGATTTCTTTTTTTTTAAGATTTTATTTATTTATTTTTAGAGAAAGGAGAAGGGAAGGAGAAATAACAATGTATGGTTGCCTCTCACATGGCCCTCACTGGGGACCTGGCCTGCAACCCAGGCATGTACCCCGACTGGGAATCGAACCGGGACCTTTTGGTTCCCAGCCCGCACTCAATCCACTGAGCTACACCAGCCGGGCAACAACGCACAGATTTCTAAGTGTATGGTTAGATGAATTTTGACAACTATATACAGACAACACCTTTGTTTCATGAGAAAGTATATATGGTCTACCTTGGTAAATATCCATGGTTACTTGGAAAAAAATTGTATTCTGTAGGGATTTTTTGACACTTGATAATCTTTAAATATCAATTTAGTCAAATTGCTAATGGACACTTCAGTTTTTCTATATATTATTGGTTTCCCTTTGTTTCTGTATTTTTTATCAGTCAATGATAGATGACTGGGAAAATCTGCAATTACTATTGTGGATTCATCTGTTTCTCCACTCAGGCTTGCTTTTTTACTTCATGTGCTTTGAAGATCTGTTTTTAGGTGAATATCCATGTAGGTTTCTTATGTTTCTTGATAATTAACTTTTGTATTCACATACAATAAAGTTCTTTATTTCTATTAACTCTCTATTTTGGAGTCATTTTGTATTAGTGTGGTTACTTCAGCTTTCCTATGATGATTTTTTTCATCTTAAATTGTATTCCATTGTAACACAAAAATCTGCAAAAAGATTTATATTATTTCTTATGAGAATATAGTCAACTTTCCTTAACAAGAAATATGGATTAGTTTCTAAAAGAAACTTAAAAGTGAGAACTATCTACCTATATCCTTTAGAAACAATCTCTATTAAAGAAAAATTAGAAGCTTCTGCACGCTAAAGAAAACATCAACAAAATGAAAAGGGAACTAACCGTATGGGAAAATATACTTGCCCATGATACCTCAGACAAGGGTTTGATCTCCAAAATATATAAAGAGCTCACAGGACTCCACTCCAGGAAGACAAACAATCCAACTTAAAAAAATGGGCCAAAGACCTGAATAGATACTCCTCCAAGGAGGACATACAGAGCGTCCATAAATGTATGAAAGGATGCTCAGCATCACTAGCCATCAGAGAGATGCAAATTAAAAGCTCGATGAGATAACCACTTCACACCGATCAGAATGGCCATGATAAATAAATCAATAAGCAACAAATACTGGAGAAAATGCTGGGGAAATGTGGAGAAAAGGGAACCCTGTCAGTACGAACGGAGACTGATGTAGCCACTGTGGAAAACAGTATGGAATTTCCTCAAAAAACTAAAAATGGAACTGCCTTTTCATCCAGCAACTCCACTGGATCAAATATTCCACTGGATTATACCCTAAAAATCCTGAAACACCAATTCAAAAGAACCTATGCACCCCAATGTTCATGGAAGCACAATTTGCAATAGCCAAGTGCTGGAAACAACCTAAGTGCCCATTAGTAAATGAGTGGATCAAAAAACTGTGGCACAGTTACACAATGGAATACTACACAGCAGAAAGAAAGAAGGAACTCCTACACTTCACTACGGCATGGATGGAACTAGAGAGTATTATGCTAAGTGAAATAAGCCAGGTTGTGAAAGACAAATACCATATGATCTCACCTATAAGTGGAACCTAATCAACAAAACAAAGAAGGGAGCTAAATGGAACCAGAGACATTGAAATAAAGAACTGAGAGGGATCAGAGGGGAATGGACAGAGGTGGATAATGGGGGAAAGAAGGGGAAGGGTCTAGTCAAGGAATGCACATAAAGAACCCATGGACAAGGCCAATAGGGAGGTAAGGATTGAATGTGGGAGGGGAGCAGGATAGGGGAGAGCAATGGTGGGGGGAAATGGGGACAACTGTAACTGGACAACAATAAAAAAATTTAAAAATTAAAAAAAGTAAATTACTTCTAAATAAATGTATTCAAAGTTTAAAATTAAACAAATATTAAGTTTACTAAAAATACTTCAAGATTGAACAGAATAATACATGTATCCAAATATTTGCTATAACATTTTATCTTAAATTAAGCCATGCTATTAAACAAAATATAAAATTATTATCATTAGGATAAATAATGTTAAGAGAAAATGGCATTTTGATTTTTATTACTATTATCTCTCAGAGGATGTCAGAAGGCAGAGCAGAGACTAGACATTATTGACTATTCTGAACATTGCCTAATTAATGAACATTTAATGAGGTTCAATGTACATAGAAGATTAGGAAATGTCTAATTTAACTATTAGAGTGATTTAATAAAGTGTTTTCTGACCTAGAATATTTGCAGAAAAAAGTAAACAAAAGGATATTATTAAAACCAGTAGTTTAAATTTTTTCAAGCAGTTCTTCCAATTTAAGGCAGTTCTGAACTAAAAGAGAAGTTTATTTATGCTTTTAATCTTTCATCTCCTCATCTTTTTTTTTTAAATGAGAGGGTGTGTTTATCTGGATGACAATAGAAATGCCAATGAAAGGCCCATATTATTCAGCTTTATAAAACAAGTCTGATTGGATTTTTGAAAGTTTTCAGTTATATCCGATCTGGCTTCCCTCATAAGGACCTAACTGTGTTTCATATAATCAATAAGAGTGTGTTGAACAAATGAATATGAAACCCTGTCAATTATTTCTCTAAAATATACCTCAGATCCCTGTTTCTTCATACATCTACTACCATTCTCCTGGTCCAGTGATGTATTTTCCTAAAAGGTTTCCTCTCAGCACTTGTGACTCAATATGAAGTATCCAGAACTTCCTCTGAAAACATGTCACAGATCACATCGCTCTTTAGTTTTATCTCTTTTTACTAAGAATTAAATTGAAAATCTTTAGTGTGACTTTTAAAGTTACTTAGCATTCTTTCCACCTCACCACATGGTGAAGGTTAACTCCAATCACATGGACCTTTTTTTTTTTAAATTTATGTCCCAGGACTTATTCAGCTTGTAACCGGAACTTTGTGTTTTTAACCACCTTCATCTACTTTACCCACTCGTCCCACCCCTGCTTGTGGCAGCCACAGACCTGGTCTCTGTTTTATGAGTTTGGTGTTTTAGATTCTACACATAAATGAGATCATACAGTACTTGTCTTTCTCTCTCTGACTTATTTCACTTAGCATAAAGGCCTCAAGTTCCATCCATGTTGTCAAAAGTTGCAGGATTTTCATCACTTTCATGGCTAATTTTAAACTACTTAAATTAACATTAACCTGAGATACTTTGGGCAAAAGTTCTAAAGTAGAAGTCATCCAAAAAAGAAATGTTAAGTGGGAATTAAATTTAGGATAAGAACATTTCTCAGGCTCTGATTTTAATTTTGGTGATAGTAACTTCAATCTGCCATGTGAAAAATGTTGAAAAATGGCAAAAACTTAGGGAGCCATTTGCGCTGGGAAACACACACACACACACACACACACACTCACTCACTCACTCACTCTTACTTCTTGGCCAGACCAAGAATGGATGATGGTAATACTAGTGTCTAGGTAAATACCTCCAATATTATATTTTTGTTAGCTCCATATTTTTATTGTTTTCATTCCTTTAATTATGTGGCACATTGACACTGTAAATTACCTCTCAAAGTTGGAAAGGGTAGTTTGGTTGTATAATTTAATTACAATAGAACACCCATGCAGTTAATAAAAGATGATGAAAAAAAGGATAGGAACTCCCCTTATAACAATAAATATTAACTCCCAGCTTTGTATATGCACATGTTCTTTATCCAGTCTTCTATTGATGGGCACATAGGTAGCTTCCATACCTTGGCTATTGTAAATAATGTTGTAATGCATACAGGGGTGCATATATCTTTTTAAAGTAGTATTTTGTATTTCTTTAAATAAAGGAGTAGAATTACTGGGTCATAAGGTAGTTCTGTTTTTAACAAATTGTGTACTCTTAAGTGATTGCTATAATTATCGACCTTCTATCACAATGTAGTTTAGATTCTCTGCTGTCTTCCAATTTTAAGCTTTATCATTCATCATTTCTGTGTGCAGAATTTTGCACAGCATAACAATTTTTTCATAGATACTTTACACAGTAAACATAATGCTATATACTGCAAACTGTTTCATTTGAGCTAGAGTTGATTCAACTTGGTGAGCAAAGTGGTGGTTTTGCATTGGAAACATCTCGGGCACAAACTATACAGAGGAAAAAAGTTGATAAAACACATTTAATTTCAGATTAATCCACTGAGCCAGTAAAAGCAGCAGATATAATAGTCCAGTATTATTTTAGGGACCAAATGCAGTCTACCACCTGTTTTTGAAAATAAAATTGTATTGGAAAACATCCTTATTTACTTGTTTATGCCTTGCCTAGAGCTTCTTTTGCACTACACTGGCAATATTAAGTAGCTGTAACAAAGACTATCTGGACCAAACTCTAAAATACTTATTGTCTGATCCTTTAATGAAAAGTTTTCCAAAACCTACAATAGCTTAATACTCTCAACTTTATGTCAAATGGTACTAGATGCTTAGATAATATCTTCTATTAAGCATTTTCCATGGGCTCTACATACTGTTACAGGACTCAGAAGTGAACAACTTCACCTATTTGTTGCAATCAGACAGCCATCAGCTAAAAAGATTCTTAAACAACCTAAAAGAGTTCATCAGTTTTCAGAAGATCTGTTTTAACCTCCCTGTATGTGACCACACTGAATCTAAAGCAGCGATAAAGAATAAAAACTGGGTCAGAGATAGTTGACTATATTTGAAATGAAAGCTGTGCTAGGTGGGAGCACAGCGAACACAGAACAATTTGGGACTTCACAGAAACCCTCCTATTCAATGGTATATTTTGGAGAGGCCAGTACATCAGGCACAGGTAGATACAGAAAGCTGAAATACAAAACATCTCAGGAATTGCAATCCAGATGAGAATAAAAACACCTAAAGGAAGATAACGCAGGGGCCAAATATTAGGAGAGGAAAATAAGAAATAAGAGTTCATGGGAAAAAGTTCAAGAAAGAATGGAAGAAGTAGGTGGGAAGCACCAGGGCAGAGTATTCATGGACACTCCAGATGCCTTTATGAAAAAGCTCAATAGCCTGGCCAGGAGTTGATCACACAGCAAGCTTCTGTGCTGACTAGGAATTCAGAAGCATTCTTGCCTTGCTCTCACCTTAACTGCACCTTCTCTCTTCCTCAGCTACAAGCTCCTTCCAACCCTGCCCATTTTAATCCTCACTCTCTTCATTCCCCATTCTTAGAACTAATGTCCTTTGAATGTAACCAGCCAGTAACTTGAAGTTACTCTTGCTGCCTGAGTCTGGTTGAGAATAACATTTGATGCCTGTATTCTGATTTTTTTTAATCCTCACCTGAGGACATTTTTTCATTACCTTCAAAGTGAAAGGAAGGGATAGAAAGGAATATTGGTATGAGATAGAAATGGTTGCCTTCCATATGTGCCCAGATTGGGGACAGAACCTGCAGCCTAGGTACATACCCTAACTGCAAATCAAACGTGCAACTTTTTGGTTATAAAAGAACACTCCACTGAGTCATACTGACCAGGGCTATTCATATTTCTTTTGGATCCGCTTCTATCCAATATTCTGACTTGAATTCAGTCCTAGCTAATGGAACAATTTTTATTTTGCCCTATATTTTTTATATTCATTTCATATATAATAGAACTGTGATTCTCCATTTTCCCCCTCCACTCCCCCCAACCCCTATATAAACAGACATATAGATCGATGGACTAGAATTGCGAGTACAGAAATAAACTCTTACATCAGTTGATTTTCAGCAATGGTGCCAAGACCATTCAACAAGGAGAGGGCAGTCTTTTCAGCAAATGGTGCTGGAAAACTGGATATCCACATATACAAGAATGAAGTTGGACCCTTATACCATATACAGAAATTAACTCAAAATGGGTCAGAGGCATAAATGTAACACATAAAACTCTTATAAAAATCTTAGAAGAAAATAGGAAAATCTTGAAGATAGTAGATTTGGCAATGATTTCTTGGATATGACACCAAAAGCACAGGCAACAGCAACAAAAGTAGATAATTTGGACTTCATCAAAATGCAAAAAGTTTTGTGCATCAGAGGACACTACCCAGAGAGTGAAAAGACACCCTACAGAATGGGAAAGAATACATGCAAATACATTTTATGAGGGATTAATATCTAGAACATACAGAGAACTCCTATACCTCAATAATAACAACAACAACAAAATTCAAAATGGGCAAAGGACTTGAATTTCTCTGGAGAAAATATACAAACGCTTAATAAGGTACATAACATCATTAATCATTGGGGAAATGCAAATCAAAATCACAGCGGGACATCACTTTACACCCGCTACGATGGCTATTATTTTTAATCTTGATCTCAGCCAAAAGGCTAAGAAGCGATGACTATTACTTTTAAAAAAGCAAAATGAAATATAACAACTGTTGACAGATGTGGAAAGATTGAAACCCTGTGCTTTGTTGGTTAGAATATAAAATGGTAAGGTCACTTAAAAAGTTTGGCAGTTCCTCAAAAGTTAAACAAAGACCTTCCATTTGACTTAGCAGTTCCGCTCTCAGGTTCAGAACCAGAAGATTTGAAAACAGGGACTCAAACAGCTACTTGTATGCCACTGTTCATAGTTGCGCTATTCACAACAGCCCAAATACAGAAACAACCTAAGTGTCCATCAACAAATGAATGGATAAACAAAATGCAGAGCACCCATACAACTTAGCCATAAAAAATATTCAGTTCTGATACCTGCCACAATATGGATGAACCTTGCTCCATCATGCATGGATACATGGGTAATATATGCTATGAAGATAGACATGTGAAAAAAGCCACACATAAAAGGACAAAGATCGTATGATCCAACTTACATGACGTAACTAGAAGGGACAAACCATAGAGATGGGCTGTGGGGAGAGAGGAATGGAGATCTATTGCTTAATGGTTACAATTTATATTTTGGGTTATGCAGTTTGGGAAAGAGTGGTGCTAGTTATGCAATATTGTGAATGTACTTAATGCCACTGAGTTGTACAGTTAAAAGTGTTAATATGGTTAAAAAAACACTGTGATTCTAATTCTATCAGGTCCAATGTTCCTCATTAATAACTTTATGATGTAACACCTCTGTTAGGATCCTAATGGAATTTACAAAGAATGTGAAATACTTATTTATATTATTTAAAAATCAAAATAGTATCTGAATAGTGCCCAGCTGGTGTAGCTCAGTGGATTGAGCGCGGGCTGGGAACTAGAGGGTCCCGGTTCGATTCCCTGTTGGGGCACATGCCTGGGTTGCGGGCCAGGTCCCTGGTGGGGGCCATGTGACAGGCAACCATACATTGCTCTTTCTCTCTCCCTTCTCCTCTCTCTGAAAATAAATAAATAAAATCTTAAAAAAAAATCTGAATAGTAATCAACAAAAGAATTTAAAAAATATGGTTTTAATTGTCATTCAGTATGTAAATGCTACATTAGAATACATAAGTGGTCACAGGCTTGTTTTTATAGATAGAATGAATGTTAATGAATCAGCCATAAATTCAAATTGATGATTGTGTAATGAATGACTCTAATGCTCAAAATTGGCATTTCTACTTATTATGTGATTTTTCTAAAAGTGAACAACTCATGTTAAAATATGATATTCCATCTATTTACTTGATATTTTATTCCTAAAAAACTTAATGAATATTAAAATTCATAGAAAACTATAGGTTTAAATGTTTTATAGCTATATATTTTAGGATTCTATTTCTACATGTTTTGTGCATTAAAAATATGCACAAACATATTTGTTAGTTCCATAGAATGCAGCACAATGTTTTGTTAAGTGGGTTATTCCAGAATACTGTAGTAGTACTACTATCATCCTTGCCTGTCACCTTTCTGTCCTTGGCAGTGGTGCCTCACCCCCCATTGTGACAACATAAAATGCACTGAGGACTTTGCGCCCCATTAAAGTAGAATAAGGAGCAAAAAACACAGCCTTCCTGTTGTCTGCCCTCATTTGATGCTACAGTTTTAGAGTGCTAACTGAAAGACCTTTGCACTGTGGAGTCCTGGGAAAATTGTGAAGTAAACCTATGTTTTGGACATGATAATTTATCTCTAAGGCTTAAATTTACTAGGGACTGAAGGTAGAACGCAGGATTGGGGTTAGTCATGAGAAAGAGTATAGTCTGGACATGGGTGCCGTGAGCATGTGGATGCATATATCATTACTTCATGCACATAATACTGAATCCAACAATAGAGTTAGTGTAGACAATATATACTCACTGATAATTTACATCAGTGATTTTTAGATAAAAGGAAGACAGTGGTCATTGAACACTTAATTGGTTTATATTTGGAGTTTCTGTTCAAAAAAGTGATAATGATGCTAACAGCCAAACAACCACCAATGGATTTTTCAGGGGATGATAATAATCATATTTGTGAATTTGTTTCTGTTTAAATTTCAATTAGAAATCAAATGTAACTCAGTTTATTTCTGCTTCCAGACTGAAGCATAGGTTGTTATCAGTAAAAATTGGGGTTTTCAAGATGAAATACAAAAGAGATTCTGACATCCTGTAAATTTCAAGAGGATTTTATTTATTGATGTGTTTCTGAAGCCTCAAATAGAAGCATAACATACACGTGATAGAAAAAATGCAAATTACATGTTAATTGGAAATGAACAGGATAATTCATGGATTTGTAATATCTTTATCTATAGAGATATCTGTAGGAAAACTGATCCATCTTTACATTCTCTTTCAATTCTCCTCCTCCTTGTTTATCCTTCTTACCACATTTGCTAAATCCCAAATATTCTACCCTTATTTTGTCTTTTAGTGGGGAAAATTATTTTAATCTGCCAGCCTTTGTTATTAATTTCAGCATTTTGAATTTCTCTCATAGTATGAAGTAATATCAAGGTAACTTGTTCTAAAATTTCAGACATTAGAATGTTATATTGCAGTCTTAAGGATTATCAGAGATTGCAAGCTTTAGATTTCAATGACATATTATTTTTCCTAAAAGACCAAAAAAGATAATACACAGAGAATGCAGCAGGTTAATTGGTCAAAGGGACCTGCCGTCAAGGAAGCCCGTGTGGTGGATATCTGGCCTCACTTCCTCTCTGTGTGCTGTTGAGTAAGTACCACCTGAGACTTGGGCTAGGACTGGACATAAGCAAAAATAGAATCCAAGCCTGAATCTTTCAGTCAGATCTGGGATAAATCACTTAACACATATATCCATTTCCTTGTTTTTAAAATGACAAAATGCTTTCTTTCTCCCACAAAATACAGTAACTAGAAGTCTTTAAATGGGACCTTGGAGTCTTATTTTATTAATAAAGTATTATTTTTCTTTCAAGAGTAATGAATCTGCGGCACTTATCCCCTAAGCCACTATCCATCAAGAAAGGAGAAAGCATACATAATGGTTGCCTTTATTTCAAATGATTTATTGTTAATACTGAATATAGTTCTTAATGACTCCAAGCTTGAGCAGAACAACAAAACTTGGTGTTTGAGATTTATTTTTACATTCAGATAAAATTTCCAGTATGCTATAAGCAATTAAAGTATACGGAAAGCCTTTGTTCCAATTTAGACCCTTTACCAACTTTAAAAATATACCACCATCCCTCCAACATGAAACAGTCTCCAGCTGGGAAAGTATTATAGTAAAACAGTGGGGACTTAGGTGGAAAAGCTTGTCCGTAGAAATCACATAGGAACTTTACAAGGCAAAGCACAGGAAAGACATACACGCTAAAAA